>OZ010694.1:6874115-7038453 GCA_963932265.1 Thymelicus lineola | reverse complement strand
ACTCACGATATACATTTTATTTTATTTTATACGCCGATATTTCGACCCAGTTACAGGGATCGTGGTCACGGCTAGACTGCGGTGGCGCGGAGAAACTCTTGACAGGTTGACAAACGACGTTGATATTAGTCTTTGACGGATGACGGATGTCAAGAACCGGATGCTGGATGTCGGATGACGTTTGACACTAATACATCATATATATCGTGAGTACCCGTATTATACTTAGGATGTATGTGATAGTGTTATATATTGAAGAAAAATAGATGAAATATATCTTGATACGTAAAACTTTAATGAAACATTTGAACAACATTACATTGATCAAATTAATGAAGTTTATAAATACATAAGTGCAATTGGTAAATCTACCCATCGGCGTCGGCAAGATTTCTTTCGACGACAATTATCGTCACATGTCAGCTAATTTATAATACATTAAATATTAATGAATGATACACTATAAGCTTTTTCATGAATCACTCAATCTATTGGTGAAAACTGTATAAAAATCAATTTGGTAGTTTTTGAGATCATCGCATTTGGATGGATAGACGCGGCGCTAGTTTTATAATGAGTAGGGATATCTACCTGTGATTCTAAGTTGCAACTGCGATCGGCTTCATCCAGTAAGAAATGATCAGGTTGTGGGTTCAGTATGACCTCGTTAAGAGGCGATCTTGATAAATACTCCATGGCTTCAAACAACCTTAAATCCTTGTTGACGTAGGCCAAGCGTCTTCCAAACATAGTAGCGCCGCGTTGCAACGTTCGCATTTTATCAGTAAATGATGTTTGAAGAGATATGCTAAAGAACGAGTTAATGTTGTCTGAAACAATTAAATTAAATTAAAACTTTTTTCAAGGAAATACTTAACGTCTGTTCTAACGAAAATAAAAAACAAAATACATATCTGCAAATAGGACACTGAACTTTGTAGAGTATACCAATAGTGATTAAAAACTTGCGATGAAATTTGCGATGAGGAGATGAGGGAAGCAATATCTAAGATAGTAGATATCCACACTTTTGAGAAGTTCAAAACGCATATCTAACTAACAAATATTATTCTATTAAAATGAATGAACAATTAATTTCTGTCTATATTTCTAACAGAAACTACATAGATACGTATGTATGTAATTTTTCGAGTAATCAATGAAATTTCAAATAGTCATTCAAACTAAATTAAATCTTAACTATAATAATTATGTAATGTAATAAATCTAGATAACTAGTATTGAAGTATACTGTATAATGCATGCTATAAAATATATTTTATATCTAATCTGATCAGCTATGATAATAGTTATAGGTATAGTATTAATATCAATATCTAAAATTATAATCATATACCTTATCTTGTAAGTAAAATGATTGATGTTTTAATAATTATTTGCTTTGATTTTGCATTTGAGTGTTAAATGCATGTAAAGATATTGAAGACAAATTTATAACATAAACTAACAACAAAAGTACAGCCAACATAAAAATTAGTATTTAAATATTACTTGAAGAGATGCATTGATGAGTGCGTACATGTTTTACCTTATCAGAGTCTGGCTCTTTTAGGATTCTCGCTAATATAATATTATCAAGACACCTTTTATCTTTTGTTAATATTATATTCAAGCAAAAAATTAAAAACATCTTCCTGTATATTACTACATAGGTTGCAATGACTCTTCTTACAAGCTTTTATTTAACTTACTTTGTTTCTTAGATTTTTAGTATGAAATATTTCTGGGATGAATCTTGCTAGCTGAATTAAAAATTTAGAACTACTTCCACTCATCCTATGGAGTTCAAATTTCACAAATGTCAACGAATTTTACGATAATGATGATCTGATACTACGCTCAGGGTTGACTCCAGATTAGGGAACTCCTCAGCGGCCAATAGCACAAATACAAAATTTTAAAAGCTTGTTTTTATAAATATTTTTTAAAATATTACTGTATGGTTTACTTAGGCTATAAAGAACACAATAAAAATCTTACTGGGTGGCGAAGGCAGGCATCTTACATTATGCACAAAGAAAAATCTGCAAATTTTTCCCTCTTCACCAAATTGTATCATCATTATTTCACCTTCCCTGGGTATCACATGTTCTTGAACTTTAGGCACCGAAACTGAAAATTTAGACAAAATATAAGTACTTGTATTCTATAAGATACCTTAACGAAACTGTCGACTGAAAACCCTGTGTGGTCCTGGACACTGGTCATACAATTACATTTTAAGAATTCAAAAGGGATATAACATTACACAGGGTTATTGATTATTGGTCACGATAGGTATAGCCACTAGAACTTTTTTACGAGAACTCGCTTTTTGTCAAAGTAAATTACGAAAATTATTACACTCAAGTCCAATCTCAAGATCAGTATTAGATTTATTTGATTTCATAGTTCAGAATGATTGGTTAGGATGTCATAAAACTCTAGACAGTAATAAAGTATGATTCCATGCTAGAATTTATTTTTATACACTTTTGTAGTGGCCTACCCGCTACTTTTTAAGAAGTCATTAAAAATGAAAATATCTCTAAAAATATCTATAAATGGTACACTTTTAAATAAAACTTTATTGGGTTATGGTTATATGGTTATGGTGATGGGCTCCAGTTTTCGTACTTAGCCTCTAAGTTGGGCCATTGTACGTAAAAAAAAAAACTTTATTGGGATTTTATGTAGTGCATGACGTATCATACTACCCCTTCAAGGGATTGTGACCAATAACCAATAATTCTACTCATAGTTAAATAAGGAAATGAGGTAATTATTTAAGAAAAAGTGTAAAAAGTTCATCTGTAGAAATTAGTTACTAGTCAAATATTATATTTATTACATATTATTATTATGATTAAACAACTCACCATTAACGGTCATATTAATCAATTCTAGGCCAAGTCCTTGAGGTGGAACCAGTGGAAGCGACTCTATTCTCATTGGTAAATAGGAGTTTTCGTTACGCGTCTTATTATGTCCTTGTGTTAAACATTCCCAAATTTCCATTAGAATCAAATCTCCAATTAATCTATAATGTAAAATTATTGAGTTATATATAAAAAAAAACATAAAACTACTTAAATGACTGGTGGATTATAAATACTTACTCCACATACTGTGTATGACTGGTAAAAGAGTGAAGTATAGCCATAGGAATATTGTTGTGTCCCAAAATCGGTGGAGGTTCATTAAAATGCTTCTGTTCTTCTAGCCACGATGGGTTCCATCGAAGTATTTTCATTAATGCAATTTTCTGTAGTGAAATTACGGGCATATTGTGATGTCTTGCTAGTAATGCAGACTTTACAGTACTCGTTTTTTTCATTTGATTTCCTGGCTCAATTTCAAACTCAAGAACTTGTGGCGCAATTTCAGAGAATGTAACTCTTTTATTACCTTTTCTATTAGGCTCTCTATTTTCCATCATAGGTTTAAGCACTGGTTTAATGGAAGACTCTAAAACTGGTTTTTTTTTCGGTAACTGTTCTTGTGTTTTATATTGTAATGTTACATCTGCAGAAGTTTCTTTTTGATTTGAAGTTGATGTGTTATCATTAATAGATTTATCTTTTTTGTTTATGTTACATTTTTCCAATGAATTATTTTCTTTTTGTTTTAGTTGGAAAGGGTTTGAGTTCGATTTTTCAGTTTGATTGTTGGATGTAAGCTCTTCACTTCCTTCCTTATTTATTGGTGGTGAATGCTTTTTGTTGTCACTTTCTTTAGTGATATTATCAGAATGTCTCCTAAGCATTGCTATGTTAGGAACATTAATTTTTACTTTGTGTTTGCTGTTTGTTTTTGATTCGTTGCTTTTCTTTTTACATTTCTTTTGGTGTTCCTTGTCTTGATCCGTTAAAACATTGTGATCTTTTGTTTCATTTGCACTTAACGATTTTGTAGTGATTATATCATCATGTTCCTTAGGGTCATCTATCTTGGTATCTTGCAAAACTTTTTTTTTATTTGTTTGCTTAGATAATAATTGTGTTGAAACACTCAAGAAAGCACCTCTATTTGATGTTGTTACTTTAGCGCTTTGTTTTGATGTTGTAGTAACAGATTCTTCATTCTTTAGTAAATTTGAATTATCTAAATGCTCTCCCTCAACTTTGCCTTTTACGGCGATATCTCGCAACTTTTTTTTACGCTCTTCCTTTTGGGAGTTTGTTATTTGTATTTTAGATGAAGATGATCTTGATTTTTTTTTATTATTTTTCTTCTTTATTTTACCTAAAATGTGATTTTTAGTTTAGTATAAAATAACTAGTTACTATATAGAATGTGGCATTTAGGCGATGTATAAATAAAAATAAACTTGAAATATAGACAGACAATGCCCAATATTAGGACAGGATGGAATTTGGATGTTTACATATGCTGATGATTTCGTTTTAAGAAACCACCAGGAGCGAAGCCACAGGTGGATATCAATAAATTGAATTTCACACTTTTTCTAAAAACCTTTTCACAATATATTTATACTACCCTGACAAGAATGTTTTTGTGAGAAAGACACTTACCTGTAAAGTTAGGGCTAGTCTTTGTACTAGGTGAAGATTTATGACCTGTTAATTGTACTTGTCTAGGTTTGTGTGCTTTTTTGGTGTCAATTTCGCATAAAATGGTATGCTTTATTTCTTTATTTTTCTTGGAAGATGCATTGAAGTCAAATATTTTATCATCTTTTTCTATATTTTTGTTATTAGATGTATGATCAAGCATAATAGGTGGAGATTTTATTGGTAGCAAGAGTTCCTTCCTCCCTTCTTGTTTCTTTACTTCCATACTTTTTTCAATTGAATCATTGCAGGCATTTGTCAATTTTGGCATAATATTGTTTTCACATTGTTTATTTCCTTCATTTCCTGCATCTGTTGTTTTGTTGTCAGACATATTATCAAGTATATTAATAGAATTTGATGTAGGGAATGAATGCTTAACTTCATTACTTTTATCAGTTATAACATAACATGAATTTGTCAATTCAGGCATTAAATTATTTTTATTATCTGTTTCTTTAGACATATTAGATATACTAGTAAAAGTAGGTTGAGGTAAAATGGTGAATAAATCATCTTTGTATTCTTCATCATCCAATTCATCTTTACTTTCAGCTTCATTTTTGACAAATATAACATCATCATCTAATTGACTGTATGAGGTATCTTGCTGGCAACTATTATCTGATTTTCTGGATTCATTAAAACTTGAAAAAGATTTTCGAGGCGAACTTTGTGATAATCTAATGTACCATTGTTCTGAATCACTATCACTGTCTATTAATTGTACCTCATCATCAAAACATTCTTGTTTTATATTAAATGCTTCATACTGTTCATCTTCGTTTTCTGTTTTTATAATGGGCTCCTGTACTGGGTCTTCAAAGACAAAATTGTACTTAAATTTTTTAACAGACACGTTACTACTGCTCTCATTACAGTTATTAGATAAATTCTCAATAATGGAATCATTTGTGCTTTTATTATGACTTTCTGTTTCTATATTAGACTTTCGCTTCAGTGATAGGTTTGCAGTGGGTTTCAATACTTTTGGCAGTGGCAAGTTTATGGAACTATTTATTTTTTCAGGTGGAGCAACAAGAGGCTCATTTTCATTTTGATATTCTATTCTGTCTTTAAGTGGGGTGTCATTTATTGTTTTGATAAGTTTGAAAACAAATTTTTCAGAATCATTTACTTTTGCTAGTGGTGCTCCATCAGTCCACCCTAATCCTATTACATCATTATTAGACAGTGAGAATGGTGTGCTGGGTGTTATTTTTTTTAACCCAACAAATATTCCATTGGCACTCTGAAAAAAAAGGTACAGACACATAAGCTCACAGAGAAACAAAGTGATGTGGGAGTTTCTGACAGATTATGATAATGTAGTTTAATACATAAACATTACAGTGGCTATATTTTACTGCATACAATGAAACAAGATAAAGCTGACTACTTGAATGCTGACTAATATCCACCAATGATTAATTTCATTTGGTCGATATGTTTCATGCATTGTTACATAGTTACACTGTCATTTTGTGATTGAATTATTTTATAATTTGAATTATTATGTATACCTCTAGTACTATTTATAATGTGTTTTTTTTTAGAAAACTTGCTTTTTTGTCAAAGTACAATATGAAAATTGTTAAACATTGCAGGGGTTTAAAGGCATATCTCAAAATCAGTAATAGATTTATTTGATTTCATAGTTCAGAATTGTTTGTTAGGGTGTCATAAAACTCTAGACCCTTAGTCCCCAAAGTTGTCCAGGTGGACCACTAGGGTTCCACGAGAGACTCGACAGAGTTTTAAGTTGGCATGACAAAAAATCTATTAATTAATTAACCAATCAATTTTCACTTTTTTTTCGAAAACTTAATCTCAGTTTTTTTTTTATGGAAATAGCCGGCAAACGAGCTGACGATCCACCTGATGGTAAGTGGCTATCGCCGCCCATGGACACACATTTTGAAAGTGGCATATGAGAAAAAGTCTGGGAACCTCTGCAGTATAGACAGTAAAAAAGTATGACACTTATAAAGCGGCCTAAGCCCTCCTTTTCGAGAAATCATTAAAATGAACATATCTCTGAAACTGTACACTTTAAGATAAAACTTTATTTAGTTTTTAAGTAGTACATGCTACTGCTTCACGGGATCATGTTCAATAACCATAGCAAATGTATTTGTCTATCCATTTCCCCATCCGAAATTTTAAACCCATAATATACTTAACTGATACACAAACATTAATCTGTCAATTAAATGTCTGTTATGTTTGATCTAGAAATAGAATTCTTATCAGGTGGGGTTACTATATCCTGAGGTCATATCAATTCAGCTAAACTTTTCTGTCAATACAACTTCAAGTCCATTGAGGGAATGATTATAGTAGAAACTACTTACTCTTAAATCTTCAATTATAACTTCATCTTTCTTTACACTTATAACACAGTGTTTGCGAGATATATTTAAACTTGAAAGAATTATCTTGTTCTGAGTGCCTCTTCCTATGGTGACTTCATCGCCTTCGGTAAATTCATATATTTCGTTCCCATAAGTTTGCCGACAAAGTTTCCATTTGGCCATTTTGATGAGAACGAGGCACTGGAAAGATGATGGTATTTAACGAGGCCAGAAAATTTTTACAATATGAACACTTTATTAAACATAATATACAGATTTATACATACGTTTAGTCCATAGCAACAAAGCGCTTTGTAATAGTCTCGATTGTGATCGTTCAAACGTAAAATATTCTGATAAAAAGCAAAAATTTTACGTTCAAAATATTCAAATTAAACAACTAACAACACTAGGTACTCACGAACTAAATGACAATCACTGACAGAACAGTCGATAAACTGCGAAAATGTCGTAGTTGACAATGACAGCTAACAGCCGCCGTCAGCCAATTTATGAATGAAAATGTTTGTCTATGGAAAATTATGACAACAGTGTTGCCAGATGTAAGTACTCTTCGACTGGCTGAATTCGCGTGTTTGATTTATTTTGTTGGTTTTTTATAAGTATGTGGAAATTTATATTATGCGAAGAAAAGCCTAAAGGAACTCCTCAGCACATCTTTTAAAATAATGAAAAGTTACATAATATGGTTTTACCTACGCGGAACTGGATGCGGCACTAATTTCCAGGCGTCTTTGTCATTAATATATTCATTTATATTATACCATAGTATCCCTTGCCCACTAGCCGAGTTTAACATATTTCTTAAACACTTGGATAGGCAAATCACGTATTGGCTTAGGTAATTTATTGAAAAAACGTTCACCAATATACCATAGTACATCAGGCTATGAAAGTATGCAAAATAAACAAGTTTAGCAGTTTCTACATTATTGATTATAAATTTCAATATTAATCCCTCTCCATTTTCTCTCTCTCTCTCTCCCTCTCCAGCTCTCTGCCCCTCTCCCTCTCCCGCACCCTGTTCCTCTCCCTCTCCCACTCCCTTTCCCGCTTTCTGTCCCTCTCCCTCTCCCTCTCCCGCTCCTTGTCCCTCACCCTCTCCCGCTCCCGGTCCCTCTCCTGCTTCCTGTCCCACTCCCCTCACCCTCCCATCCGTAAAGTTCCCTACACAAAATTTTTGTTTCTCATTATAAGCTTAAATATTAATTTTCATAATGACGCAGTTCCTGAAAAATTTTCAACCCCTGTATTTATTTCTTAGGGGATGAAATTCCAAAAAAACCTGTTACAGTTAATTTTTGATTAATTTTCACATTTCTGAGTTCGATATTATCGAAGCCTCGAACAAACTTACATCTCCTGGTTAAAACCCTTTAGGGGATGAATTTCCAAAAAAAACCTTAAAGCTTACATATAAATTTTTACATTACTTCAGAGTTCAAAAGTTTCTTTAATATTTACATCCCCTTAGTTTTGCCCCATAGGGGTTGAATTTCGAGAGAACCGTGATACAGTTATTTTTTGTGTCTAACTATAAGCTTATTTATATACTCACCCTTCTTACTTCAAAACTGATGAAGTTGTCATACATACACACTCTTATTTAACCTTTTAGAGGTTGATTTTAATATGTGCTGAATGTATTTATGAATATGTGCTGCAATTGGTACCCTCGAATACATGTATTTTCATTTCATTTTCAGTCGATAAACTTTTTACTTTGAACCTCTACATTGCGCGTGTCCTGACACGCACTTGCTGTTCTCCAATGTTGTTAAGAGCCATTTCGCGGTTAGACGCGCGGAATGAAGAATTTGATGTCAAAAATTAGTATCATAAGAAAGATATTAATGCTGGCAAATGAACTCATAGAATAGATCAATCCTTCATCTTGGATCTTCATTTACCGGAATTTTGAAAATATTAATTTGTTTCTGCGTAACTGTCAATCTAGCATAACTATTTTTCAGCAAAAGGACGACAGAGTCAATTTCATACCCTGATTTTCTTTATTAAGTTTTATTAAATTGAGTAAAAAAAAATGTCTAGAGAACACTCATATATTATATTTTGCATTTATTACAAGGGATATACGATTACTATAATATTCGTTTCAAAATTAATTCAATAACATTACCAATTTTCATGGTTTATGCCATGACTTTACCATCGATTTTTGTATTCAATAAAGCGTATTTCCCATCAAAAATTTATGTAGTAATAAAATATGGTCTTTGTCGAATATGACACGTAATTTTTTTTTTATCTTACTGCAAAAAATAATTTATTAAAACGAATTTACTTTACCATATAAAGATACGCACTGGCGCGAAATCAAATCAGTCGTGCGGCAGCACTCTTGGACGTCGGACCTATGTCAATTTTTGCTTTAGCCATCTAAGGAATAGATTTCGTAAAAGTAACGTAATTATATTGCCATTGAACAGTCTTGATCACGTGAGAATTTTTAGTTACAGTCAATTGTATTATTTTTAGTTTTCTATAATTTTCAGGGTTTTGTAGTCAAATCGGAATCATGTCTAGTCCGTTCGTTATTTCAACCGGCCGGCTAGCCCGTCCGGCCGTCCGTCCTTCCGTCCGTCCGTCTGTCCGTTCCGTATGATTTTTTCTTCGTCTACCCCTTAATGTGGGGTATCGTTGAAAAGGTCTTTCAAAAATATTATAGGTTTCAAAAGACCATTTTTCAATTCAGGGGTCCGTTTGCGTAATATTCTGCTTTAAACATCTTTGGTTTGAAGAAAACAATAGAAATTAAGTAACTATTTCTTTCCAATTTATGTAGTGTAAGTAGTAACGGAGAAAATCACGAACATACATATGTACAAAATATAACTATATCTATACTAATCTATACTATTACTATTGTAATATTATAAAGCTGAAAAGTTTGTTTGTTTGTTTGGTTGAACGCGCTAATCTCAGGAACTACTGGTTTGAATTGAAAAATTCTTTTTGTATTGGATAGTTCATTTATCGAAGAAGGCTTTAGGCTATCGGATTTTTGGAAATTCAACCCCTATTGGGTTGGAAGTCACTGCTGTAATTTGAAATAAAACATTGTCCGTTTTTAGACATTAGTTACTGTTTACAGTATTTAGGTTTTTTGTTATACATATGTGTAAATTACATATTTACATAGAAAAAAAAAAAATAATTATAACTTGTATACACATACCCTTTATTTATACAACTTTTAGATCAATCTGTACTTTATAGAGTTCCGTACCCAAACGGTGTCAACGGGACCCTATTGCTAAGCCAAAATGTTGGAATGATAGAAGCTCCGACATTAGTCAGCTATAGTCACTTATTATTAGTCAAAGATAATACATTCGTTGTTTGGAAACTCTCGTGCACCCAAGTTCCGTCAACTCCCCAAAACTCACGTATCTCAAATACACAACACAAATACAAATCACCCTCTCATTTTTTCCCTTCACAACCCCTCGCCTCCCCCTATACCCCCCCCCCCTCAGTTCTTCACCCAAAAGTGGAATTTTGCGTCGTGATAATCTGGGAGGCATCCGGGCAAATACCGCACTCATCAGGTAGGCGCAGATCGGCAGATCAGGATATCGGGATATAGATTTTTGGAAAACCGGAAATCCCGGATATCTCGGAGACGGTGCGTCCTAGACAAGTTTAGACGGAAATTTCAACCCCCTTTAGTAAACCCCCAAACCTTATTGCTAAATCTTACTGAACCCACTTTTACCCCCCCTCCCTCCCCAAATTTTCCTAAAATACCATATATCTCCTAAACGGTACGTCCTAGACGATTTCCGACTGAATTTCCATCCGCCCTGTGGAACTCATACTTGCAACATTACCCAATCTTATTGGGCCCAACCTTAACCCCCCCCCCCCTCCCAAATTTTCCGAAAACTCCTTATATCTCCTAAACGGTGCGTCCTAGACGATTTCCGAAAGGATCGAGTAAAAGTTGTAGCCCATAAAAAGATTGACATTTTATGTGCCATACATTTTTCTTGTAGAGCAAGTGGTTTGGGAGGAAAGTGCGAATTTCGTTTCTCATAATTTATTATACTAGACTATTGTCAATATTTTGTTTTGTAAACCAACAGAAAACAATAAAGAATTCGTTTTTAACATTCAAAGAATAGTGTTCTGAATATCTTCTTTTTAAAGCTGTAATCATTTTTGTGTATGGATTGTATTTACCTTTATTTTTACGTTATCTTTTGTATCACGGTAATGATTAGGGTATCGAAAACCGATCCTGTTTTAAATTACCGGGATTTTCGGTACTCGCCTATGCTGGAACCGGGATTCCCGGGATTTTCAGTTCTTTCGGGATTATTTTACCACGGCTTTCCCCGCGTGAAAATAGTTAGTATCGCGTTTCCTATTTTATCTCTCAGGAGCATTAAATAGGGAAAAACTGTTTTCTACCCAAATCCGTATAGTCGTTTGCCGTGATTGAGTAACCATCATACTATTATACCTTACATGCAAACATAAGTTTCGTATTAATTGTATGAAAGCAACACAATTGTATTGCACAATTCAGCACTGCTTGGACGAGAAAAAAGAGTTAAATCATCTTCATTTATATTAGAAAAATATCGATCTGGGTTGTGTAAATAATATTATATTAGTATAGCTGCTTCATGTAGCCGACGTTCTGAATATCTTCTTTTTAAAGCTGTAATCATTTTTGTGTATGGATTGTATTTACCTTTATTTTTACGTTATCTTTTGTATCACGACGCGACATATTTTTATTTCCCAAAAGTTCAGAAAATCCCGGTTCTTTTATTTTGTTTCCCGGTTCTTTTATTTTGTTTCCTGGTTCTTTTGAAAAGTACCGTATTCCTTTGTAAATCCCGGGATTTTCGGTTCCGGGATTTCCCGGTTCTATACCCTCCGATTGATTTGAATTTAGGTATACCTATGTATTTCGACGCGCTGCGAATATCGCAGGCAAAATGGACGCATATTGCATTTTATAGATCACCTTGAAAAAACGTGATTTTTAATTTTTCACGTTGATTTGCCAAAATATTGATTTTTGCAATATGCATCTATTGGACATCTTTATTGTGATGTACCTAAGTAGGTACCTAAAATGTATTATGTAAATAAGTTACCGATAATGGTACTACTACATTGTACTCTTAATTGTTATATAAACTTATATTGTCACAAACCA
The DNA here is from genome assembly GCA_963932265.1 of Thymelicus lineola. Classification (NCBI taxonomy): domain Eukaryota; kingdom Metazoa; phylum Arthropoda; class Insecta; order Lepidoptera; family Hesperiidae; genus Thymelicus; species Thymelicus lineola. The sequence continues at coordinate 7,026,307 of OZ010694.1, read as the reverse complement.
GATACATGTATGTGGTCACAAAGTGTATAATTAAAATTATATGTTCATAATTTTAAAATTTTTACGTTTGAAAGTATCAAGAAGATTACTCGCACAGAACTGAGGTCAAGCGCGACGCGAGCCGCGCGAGGCAATATCACGCCGCGGAGCCGCTTCAAATACCTATAGTTTATCAACCGAGTTTTGCGAAATGGCTCTTAAGTTGCAGAAACGTACAAATATAATTTTCTTTTAAATACTGGTGGAATCTTGTCTCCTCTCACAAGGTACCTAAGGGGTACTTACATCACGCTGGCCAAGTGCGGATTGGCAGACTTCACACACATTTGAGTACATCCATCCATCAGCCCTTGGAGGTCCACTGCTGGACACAGGCCTCCCCTAACTTGCGCCAATCTGACCGGTCCTGAGCCTTCTAAATCCAGCGTATGCCGATTCTCTTCTTCAGGTTGTCAGTCCACCTGATCGGGGGGCGTCCATACTCCTTTTTCCGAGACGTGGGCGTCGTTTGAGGACCTTTCTTGCCCAACGATTATCGGTCCTTCAAACTATGTGACCAGCCCATTGCTACTTCAGCTGGCTTATTCGTTTGGCTATGTCGGTTCTCGTAGTTCGTCAATAGTAAAGCACCACATCTCGGAGCCGTATGTCATCATTGGCAACTTGAACAACAACTTGATATTATATTTTGTATATCTAAGATCTCAATATTGTGATTAGGCATGAGACTGAGAGTACAAATTAAAAGTCAATCCTCAAAAGACCAAAGCTATTTTTCTAAGTAAATCGGTCATACCTGGTGGTCACTTACCATCTGGTGGCTCGTATGCTCGTTTGTCAACTATGTATCTGTAATTTGGCATGGATATTATTGAAACTACAAAATCGCAGAACAAAATATTAAAAAATATTTTTTTCAGGGTACCTCTCCACTTTAAAGCCAATAGGCTTTAAAGTGCTGATTTCGGTTACAGTCAAGTGTCCCCCTCCCCTGCCAGCTAAACGGTTGCAGCTGGACTGGTGAAAAATTCTTAAAAATAAGTTACATAATGAATTTACAAGGAAAACTATCAGGACTATATCTTAGCATAAGTAATTAAATTAATTAAACTTAATTATTGTAATTAAACTTACAACTACGGAACCCTACATTGCGCATAACCTGCCACGCAACTGGCCTGTTTTTTATACTGTATACCTAAGTATCTCTATAACACTTGCTTAGATTCTTCTAGATATTTTCTAGAGAATAGACTAACCCTTAAAGCAACCACTAACTCTGAAGAACGTCTTGACCTGTTGATCAAAACGCTTTTATGTCAAGCTTTCTTGTAACACTTTGACACACTCGAATGTGTTTTGAAATGAGTGTTCCACATTTCACACCTCTTAATGGAAACCTTCGTAGACGTAAGGTAAGTTTAAACTTACTACTTAAGTAGTGTGAACTAATCCATTAAATGTCATAAATATATTTAGGTAGCATAAAAATATTATAATACTCGTAAGTACTAATTTCTCTTCCGAGCGTGCTGGATCGACTACCGGTATATCGAGGTGTTGAAGTGTGACAAAGCAACGAACCCTATCAGTAAATCAGAGTAACACGTTTCGAACTGTACTACGATTCGGACAGAGTTCTTTGGGCTATGGAGAAGAAATTTGTAACATGTTCGGCGATTACTTTCACTCGACTTTCTTAAATAGTGCTGACTCCGACGATTCATTTATTTCCCTTATCGAACCTGGCATCACATTACCAGTAGCGGATATTGGAGACATCGAGGTTGAACCAGTAGAAATTTGTAAACTGTTATGCCCCGTTTACATGCGCGCGCGAGCCACGAGACTTTCCGCGAGACCCACGCGAGCCCGAGTGTGTAAACAGGTAGCTCGCGCGCGCGTCTCGTGGCTCGCAGGGCTCGCGTCGGGAGCGGTTTTTTGGGCGCGTGCCAAAGGGTCTCGCGCGAGCGCTCGCGTGGTGTTCACATACGCGCGAGCTTCATTCAACAACGGCAACTAGCGCCATACGTACATGTTCTATTGGATTCGTATTTTTCGAAATCGTATTAACTTTTACGCAAAATTATATGAAATAACAAAAAATGGTACTGAATGATAATAATAATGAACCTTAAACCACTAATAATTAGACTTCGTTTATTGAAACTAATATTATAAAGAAGAGAATTTTGATGTTTTGTTCCTTTGTTTGTAATGAAAAAACTACTGGAAAGATTTCAAAACTAGGATGCTCTTTTATTTTAAAAATAAGAATCTGTACGCAAACCAAACAGACACTGAAAAAAAGAACAGAAATTAAAACTCATCATTCTAATTCCTGCCCCATTTTAGTTTAAAAAAAAATTTAGTTGCTTATTGCACTAAAAAATGCCTAATGTACAGAAATCAACCGATAGTACAATCTACATTGAGTATTTTGCCTATAAATCATGGTAGAAAGGTTTCATTGACTGGATGCCGATGTATTACGTCAACGTGTTCCATCCTTGAACGTTCGAACGCATCTGAACGCCGCGCGCGTCTAAACACAAGATAGCGCTCGCGCGCGTAGGGGGCGTGGCTTACGGACGAGCCACGGGATGGTCCGCGCGCCGCGCGTGTAAATGAGCGGTTAGAGTCGCTAGATCTGAACTTAGCGTCCAGACAGCATGCCAGTTGTCTTTATAACCAAGTGCGATAAAAGCCTTACATTGCCTCTTTCTGTATTATTTAGGCGATCCTTGACATAGAGTGAGGTACCGTCTATTTGGAAATACGCTTATATCACTCCTATTCACAAAACAAGACCAAGGAATGACGTAGTGAACTACAGACCCATCTCCAAACTCTTCCTTTTTGCAAAAGTATTAGAGTGAGTCGTTCACAAGCAGTTATATGCGTGCCTAAAACATACTTTTATAGTACAACTGTATGGTTTTATAAGAGACAGATCCACTACTTCAAACCTGATTGTGTGGTGACTACTTGTCAGAATATATGTCTGAGCCTTCTCAAGTCGACATTATATATACAGACTATAGTAAATGTTTCGATAGAATAGATCATACACTGCTGTTACGTAAACTCCAAGCTATAGGCATAAGGGGAAACTTGTACCGATGGTTCACATCTTATATTAGGAACAGATGCCTGTGGTGCTTAATGTATATACCTCATCGGCAATGCCAATAACATCTGGCGTACCCTAGGGTTCGTTGTCGGGTCCGCTTTTATTTAATATTTTTTTGAATGACATCCATTCGTGTTTTCATAATTTCAAAATTTTGTCTTACGCCGACGACATGAAAATAATATCTTATAAAATCTTACCAATGTGGGTACATTACTATTACAAGACGATCTCAACAGATTTGAAAATTATTGTTTAATTAATAAATTAGACTTAAATGTAAAAAAAATGTTAAATATGCTCATGTACTCGTAAACTATTTCCAGTTATAACCACATACAATTTAAAAAACAGAGATTTAACTCGGGTAAAATCCATTCATAATAGATGGTTCCCTACTATTATTAATCGTTAACTTCTATTCTATTTGTTTACCAACGGAACCGGAAGCGCCTCAGCCTCATTACGCAACTATTAGATGTCTTTAGTCAATTAGACTTTATATCGCTCTGACTGCATTAACTTCTTTGTTTGTGAAATTTTAGTGCACGAGTGAATTCACAACCTTGTTTCATGTTATTATGATAAGTTATTATAATATAGTATTTCTGGAGCTTAGTACGAAAGTCAAGTAAAGCATCGGTTATCTTTTGACAGAAAAAGTTGGTACTTGCGCAGCGCAGAGAAAGCTCTGGGCGGCGGCGAGGGCGGCGAGGGCGGTGGGGCGGCGAGGGCGGCGGGGGTAGCAGCAGCGCGCAGTCAGCGAGCTCTCGGCCAGTCCGCGGCCGCGCTCCTGGCTCGCTCCGCTCAGTCCGCTGATCCGCTCGGCTGAGCTCGTTCACCCAGTCACTCAGTGGATCGTGGGTCGCGTGCGAACGCTGCCACTCGGCATCGTTCACCCGATTGATTCCCCCGCCAGTCGCCAGGTTGAACTTACTTGCATGCAGTGACCCTTCCAGTGCTTAACTACTTGTGACACGCATAGTCACCAACAGTTCTGAGTGCGTCCGACTACCGACCCTTGGACGATTGTACGTGGTTCCAGTGTAGAAAGCTGGAAAACCCGCCTCCTCGTCGTCTCCTCCTTATCAAGGTCACACGAGGAGGTAAATCATCATTTTACTTTAATGGATTTCAGGCATATGCTCGATATGAAAACTGAAACAAAGGTGATTTTAAATAGATGCTTAAATTAAGGTCAACGGTCGGACGAGAAATATTACAAATCAAAAGTTTGTGAAATGTTGTGGTCAAAGTCTTAATATTTGCATAACTTTATATAATTGAAGTTGTTGTTACATGAGCTTAGTGAATTGCATCGATTTGTGTAAGTGCATGACAGTGAGTGACCCATTTTCGCAGCTTTACTCGAAACCTCGTCGTTTGGCAATAGGTACGTGGGACAAATGCGACTGTTAGAATATATTCAAGATATTTTAAGAAAAAGTGTAAGCACCGTGTGGCACAAAGACAATACAAAAATAAAATGCCTAGGCACATTCTTTCGATATAACATTCGCTGCTGTATTTTGAGCATTTTGGATTGTTTTATGAAGTAATTGCTGCATACGAATGTAATAAGATTTCACAAATTATTTCATTTTAGTGCTTTTACCTTATCCAAAAATTTTTGCTTAACATCTGTATTAGTGTTAAATAAATTACATTTTCCAAGAATGTTAAGTAGTAATCTAATAAAAAATTAATTAAAAAAACCTGACCGTAAAAAAAGTAAAATAAAAAGAAAAAAATAAGCCCAGTAGTTTAGAGTGTTATTAAAAGTAATACTGAAAACTACACCATAGAAGGATTAACAGTTGGGACCCATTCAGTTATGTAGGTTTTCATTTTCAAATTTTTTCCACAATTAGAGCGGTATAGTACTACGGGTACTCGCAAATATAGTAGAGGCTCCAACTAATGAGCAAACAAAACCAGACTTATTTGTATAAACTAATACAAAACCAGAATAAAAGCCTCTATCTGTTGCCAGAGTTTTTCAAGTAAGCGAAACAGAAGTTGGAAGAGTTTATTGTAAAAAACATAAGCTACCTCAAAGAATATTCTTATCTCAAAACATTCTATGGTTGTAAATAGTTGAATTGGACAAATTTGAAGAGGTACAGTGATAATCAGATTTGAGGCATTAGGCTAACATAAAATTAGGTTTGTGTATACATATCAGCATGAAGTAATGAAGTGCTCTTAACCCCGCAAGTTGTGTCGCTTCTAAGTTATCAGCCAAGTCAAGCAACAGGTAGGTACACCATACAACATGGGTGACTGCTAGTGGAAAAAAATTCTTGAGCGTTTCCGTCCCTTAGAGGTCACGTAATACCATCGGCCCTGATTGTTATCATAAGATATCAGTCATTGAGCTATATTGGAAGCTGATTGGTGGCATGTAAACTTCCGACACTTGGTTGGTCACCAATCTCTCCACCAATCCACAATGGAGCAGCGCGGTGGAGTATGTTCTAGGCCTCTTCAAGAGGAGAGACCCGTGCTCAGTTAGTAGTCAGTCAGGCGTTAGTGGGTTGAAGCCATACCAACAAATACTTTCTTAATTCCTATGACGTTGAGTAGCAAAAAGCGAGCTAGCAACAGTTTAAGGAATTTCTGCGATAAAAGCCGCCAAGTCTATTTTCTGGTTTTGTAAAAATGACTTGGAAATTACATGCTTAAAAAAATGGTTTATTCATCAAAAACATTTTTTCATTGTATTGTTTTTCCTAAAATGCCCCAATAAACACTTGTCACAATTTACCTTGACCGATGTCTCAAGTAACCTCGGCACTAGGAGTGTTGTAACATGGGGAATAGTTTTTTTTTTTCGATTTACTTATATTCCCTTTCTATTTTTATTATATTTTTAATTAATTTATATTAGTCAAAGAAACTAGTTATTTACATGTGTAAGTTTAGTGACCCTAGGTGTTTTTGACTGAGATACATATGTCAGTTAATGTAAAAAATATCACAACCCTCCTAGGTATCCTCTAGTATCTTTTCTTGTTATATCCATACTAAAAATAGATAAAACAATAGTACTATATTTTTCTACACGCACACATACATCATAAATACTCTTTGAGATAGCTGTTCTTGTTCCTAGAGTTCCATTTCGTAACGTAATGATGACATCGTTAAAGATCAAATACAGTCATAGTAACTAGTCGAAGGGGTAACGAGGTACTAGAGAAAAATAACTTCAAATGACCTAGTGACTTCTAGTATTTTCATAGCTACGTAACTCACATCCAATTATATGTCTCAAAAAAATTGTATGTGTCAAAATTGTAGGCAGTATTGGGTATATCACGGAATACAGAGACAAGAAGGGGTATATTAATATTTATTGTAAAATGTATGTGTAGACCTATTATGTACAGAGAGTACACTGGTGCACAACATTCCGGCATAGGTACTCTATGTTGTTTCATTAGTAATCAAGTAAGTATATTAAAAGTACCAAATTTCACCCACTAATTTATCGTATTTTACGTACATTGTTCTTGCAGTGATGAAAATGCGAGATTGCGATCCGCCGAGGAAGGAATCTTAGAAGCCATAATACTTGTCTTAATACCTGAAAGGGATAAACGAGATTCCAAGCAATAAAGGATTAATGGGACTACGATCAAACAGAATAACCGCATCTATGAGACTTGAGAGATTAGGTACTTAGTTGAAACTTTAAATTCATAAGATTGGAGGCATCAATCAGAAACCTAAAATTGAGGGAATGGAATTGAACAGTTAAACAAAATTGATCCTGGTAATTCAGCTGGATTGTATAAAGCAAAGCAAAAAGCAAAGCAACAAGCCATAATTGTCCCACTGCTGGGCTCGGGGTCTCCACTCACAATGTGAGGGGTATAGGCCATAGTCTACCACGCTGGCCAAGTGCGGATTGGTAGACTTCACACACCTTTGAGATCATTATGGAGAACTCTCAGGTGTGCAGGTTTCCTCACAATGTTTTCTTTCACCGAAGCAAGTGATAATTAACTTGTAATACGCACATAATATTTGAAAATTAGAGGTGCGTGCCAGGATTTGAACCCGGGCCCCCGCGTTCGGGAGACCAACGTTCTAACCACTCGGCTATCACTGCTTTGTTGATTGTATAAGGAAGTACCTAAAAGAAACTACTGATCTTGAATTATTATTCTGGTTTGTATAGATAGATAGCGTTTTTAAAAGCAAATCGAGGAGGGTTTGCTAGTAATAATAAATAATACTTGTTATTTTTACAACCAGCATTAAAATATTTATGATCAATTACACAAAGAAATCATCGTTGACGTGACATCGTTATAAACTCATTAATAGGCACCGAACAAATAATATCAACACTGCATCGTTACAATCAATACTACATGCAAGAAACTTTGTTTTCGTGTTATTTTTTTATATGACAATATATTTGTGCTGCAAAAATTGACAAGTAGGTAGGTGATCTAACCCCTACCTAAGTAATTTTCCTTTGTAAAAAGGTAATCTTGAACGCGTTTGCGGTCAAGAAGGAAGCGATCCATTTGTATTGACTCTCCAACTATGAATCCATGAATCCGAATACCGCGAAAAAGCGGTTTACAGACAATTTTTGAAAAAGTCTTTTCACTTACTCGTATACGTAATAATTATGGGAGGTAAGTAGGGAGGGATATATATTTACAATATTTTATTAATAATATTATCTGCCTATGGCGTTTGTGAGACAATACCGGATATTCTTAAGTGCGATGAATAGTATTAATTTGGTTAGTATCATCTATCACATCCCACTGTCGTATCGATTTGAAACTTTGCCAATACAGTATTTATGATGCCTTTACAATGGTATTGTATCATTGAACTACTCTTTCGATAGACCAGATGGTAGATACATCAGATCCCGACTGTATCCTATTTGGATACATTTCGTGTCGATAAGTTTTTCGTTGCCACTTGACAAAGATTACAAGATTGTTCTTGAAGTCGGACAAAGAGATAGCAATGGCTGCCAGTAAATGGGTGCAGGTACATTTTGAATGAGGACTTTTTCAGGGCCTTTGTCTTTTGATATCCACTAGGGAGTAGGGAACAGACTTTTTGGAAATATTTTAGGGTAAAATGGGGGTCGTATATAGGCACACCAAGCCAAGTTAAAACCAAGTAGGTACTGGCAGATAGGAGGTACTGGCAGAAATCGGCTTGGTTTAAACGTATGTGTGCGTAATTGCGTGTAAATACACGAATTGCGTAAATCGGCTTGGTATTTTCCGGCTACACTCAAATACAAGGCGTTATTTACCTTTTATATTAATTTGAGCTGCAGGTATCTGTGTACGTTTATTCGTCCATGGATTTCTCAGAAATAGTATTAAACGAATTGTAACAATTCGTTTTTTATTAGCTCACAAATTAGTTTAACTTACTTCAGTAAAGATTGAATCAAAATCGGTTCAGTAGTTTTTATGATAAGGACTAAAACGTGTAACGGCTTGGGTTGAATTTTGAAAAATCCTTCCTTAGCGGATGCCTACGTCTATTTCTAGCCCAAAGGGTTTGGCCTGTGCGTTGATACATCAGTCAATCACTTTTGCCTTTTACGTATACACAGATTACTATATTTAAAACAATTTCTGAATGCAAGCGTTTAATTAAAAATATATATAGAAGCCTAACCCTCATTGCTTCACTAATTAAAACTTACACTACTTTGACTGTATGAAAATGACTATGTCACACAAGCACTTACACTAATTTGACTAAATGAAAATAACTATGAAAATAAAGTAGAAAGAGAAGTGTTTTATACGATGACTGAATAAGTATCACGATACAATAGTTATGTCGTAGTTGCTGCAATTGTCGTAGAAAGCCATTGAAGTATAATGTCATAGAACAGACATCTCGAACAAAATGTGTGTCCCGCCCGGGAGGTTCCATTTTCAAAATTGAGCCCCCGTTCTCCTTTCAAAATCGAACGAATCCATTGAAGATTGAAGCCACGTGGCGCCAATGCATTGGGACATACATGGTGTTCGCGATGTCGTTTCTATACGCTAGTAATAATATTTCAATGTAGAAAGCTCATTCGGACAGCAAACGTTGTTAGCAAATAACGAAGTTTCGTAACCGTAGGCTTCATTTCTATCGACCGTTTGGCCCCTTTATTTACTTACCCGTTACAGTTGCTTTAAGGCCTTTAGTCAATAATTGACTCACTCCCTGCTTTCCATGTTGCTTTCTACAACATTTCGGAAGGGTTTCACTACTTTTTAGCTTGGTGTTTCAACTGTCATAATATAACTTTTCGAATCGATTGTAGCAGCATCTTAAAAAGCGAAAGTTTATGTTTTAACTAAATAATGTTTAGAAAGGTTTGAAGGGTTCTCTACTTAGAAAGTTGTTAACTTTCATTAGATAAATATTATTAGTAACCTGATTATTTCTTTGCTTTGGAAAACAAAGTCAACCATATCATTATAATACATAGGTACTAGGTAATTTTAAACTGATACTGTATCAAAATTTTTTCTCACTGCTTTAAAATAATAAATTCGGCTCATAACAGTTTTTTTGATAACCTAATGGCTTTTGGGCCGACTAACAACGCCCGATGCCTTTGGTGCTACCAATGTTGATAGGTGACGGCGAACACTTGCCATATGGTGATTTGTTTGTCGCCTATTTAATTTTTTTTGCTATTTCATAAAATAAATACTAAAACACCAGCCAAGTGCTTGTGGCAAAGTGGCGTCAGGCGACGCGCAATGTCGGATTCCAAAGTTGTAAGTCTAACGAACGACTAATACTCATTAAGTTCTAACTTACTTATGCTAATACAGCCGTAATAAATGATCCGCCGTTGTAAATTGATCATAACTAGGTATAAACAATTTTTGAGAATTTTTGCACTACTCCAACTTTGGTACTTTAGAGACGAATGTTTCCAGAACAGGCCCCTGAATTGAACTCTAAATCCCAGCTTTTTTTGAGATAGCTATAATAATATGGCCAGATAGTCATACACCGTCAAGTTTACTGGATGCCGCATGAAGTCCGCTGCAAACTTGACAAGTAAACTAGATCGTGTATGGCCAGTTCTAGTATGCTATCTTGAGGGTCTCCATGTCGGAATTCTGTTTTTGTTGAACACTTTATTGGCTACCTCTTTGTTTTGTATAAGATATTGGGGTCTGTGTTTAGCCATTTTTATACAATTTCACGTAAATTACATGTTTAACATTTGTAATGATTTGTACAGTTAATGTTTAAGTATATTCGCTAAAGTCAAAGGCTCTACTCATCTCAAAATATATTGCAAATAACTATAAAGAAGTATAAAATTTTCTAAAACTTTTTTACTGACTAGTTTGAGACCGGACTAGTCTTTTTGAAATCTTAATTGCTTGTCATTAAATTCAGATATTTAGCGGCTCGACTTTTGTGTGATGCGCCCATCATAATTTTTTGGTAGACGTAAAAAGTGTGGACGTACCTATATAATACGATATAATAGTATAGTGTAGACTTTTTAATAACCGACGCTTTGTAGATCTGGGAATACATCTTGTAAAAATAATAAATGACTACGCGAACGAATGTATCTAACCTTGTTTTTATTATTACTAATTATAAAAAACGTTACTGTCACAAGTGTCACAACCAGTCGCGTATCGAATTGCTTAGTGTGAAATTACTGCATTTCTTGCTCAGTTGTAGGTATGGCATTTATTTTGATGGAATCTGTACCTAATTACTGTTTTATTTTTGTCGTTTGTTCTTCCGTCCGTGTATCATTTGGGTCGCAGATAGATGTTTTAAATATTTCTTACTTATAATAATTAAAATTTATTATTATATCCTGTTTACATGGTTATTTTTTCTTTGAAAACTACATGATTGTAAACAACCTTTCCTAGACTAAATTAAGTAACTACATACAAATACCATTTAAAAACCTACATTTTACTATCGTACGGGTACTCACGATATATAATTTGTACACCAAACACTATTAACTTCTATACTATAATAAAACTCAAAGTGTCTGTTTGTCTGTCCGGGCATCACATAAAAATCCTTGAACGGATTTCGATGAAAATTGGTAAAGTTGTTATTTATATAACATTGGGTCATATTTTAGACAACTTTTTATCCCGGAAAATTAAAAGATTTCCCGGAAAAACAGGATAAAAGTTTGAATAAGTTAAAACATAATTTCCGTATACAAAGCTGCGGGCAACAGCTAGTTAAAAGCGTGTGGTCACGCCCCCCTAGCACGTCATTATAAGTATTATACAATATCATACAATTACGAATGGAGAAGCTTAGAGAAGTTATCTAACAATATTGTTGGAAAATTCGTCCAATTTCAAAGTCTTAGCACCTGGAGAGTATCCAAATGTTAAAGGTGAGACCGTGACCTAATAACAATGATACGAAAGTAGAGTTAACTGGTAAATGTCATAAGTAGAGATGGTAAGTACCTAGGATAGAATAATATAATAAAATAATATATTTTAAGTTTCAAAAATAGGTATGATCTCTCATAACAGAAGAGACTAATCCTTTTACTCGTACGATGTGCTATCTCACACACACACACACACACACACACGTATCTCAAGCTAGATTTATAAACATATAGAAACGAACCCATATCTCTATAAAAGGGGCAAATAGCACTACAATCTCTTCTATAATCTCAGTTTTATTATTATTATTATCATTACTTAAAATAAGTTAATGCTTGACCACAATCCCACCTTATGTAACTGCCGTACCGCCGTGACCCATTCACAATAACGTAGAGTTCCAAATACAAATTCCACGCCATCCCATAACTGACCCTCCACCATAATGCCTTTTTTCGTCTAGTTCGTCTAGCAAAATCTGTGAAGAAAACTTGTATCGTCAAGTATCGTCATGTTGGTTGTTGTGCTTACTGACGCCTCTTGTACTTTTTCTTCTTTTTCCCCTCAGAAAAAGTTAAGATCCGGTTTCTAAGTACACTAGTAAAGATTAACCGGTCATCTCTGGCTACAGTTTTCCGTTTACGTCCTTATCCTGTGAATCTCGTCTACTGGCCGGTCTGACGATACCTCTTAACAACTCTGTGTACCTATTACAGATTGTGATACTCGTAATGTTTTGGCCCCATATTTGTAGGTGTACCCCTTAATTAAAAATTTAATTAAAGTAACAACTCTGGCAACCTGAGTGGCGCTTGGGTCTGAATTCATCAGTTTATTTACACTTTTGAAGTAACAATTTACATTCAACACGATAAATAAGGCAGTTAAGGCTTAAAACTTAAGTTTTTATTTTTTTGTGTGCCTCTAAATTTGTCCATGAATATAATATTATATAAAGTCTCCGATAACATTTTCAAGGCCCTCTTGTCATGGTACATTGCAACTTGGCATGTTGTCAGTATAGCTGTTTGTTGATCTTTATTTCAGCCTTGAGGATTAGATACATGGTTCTAAAAATCGTTTACTTTACATTTTCCCTTATTTATGACGATTAATCGCTAGTGTCAGATTGGTTTTCAGTTTTGTATAATAGTTGGGATTTGTTGAAAACATTTTTGTTTGTGACACTAGTTAAAACAGTTAGTTAGTTCACTTCCTTATTTATTCATTTTTTATTATTTATTTCATCATAACACTTTTTTATTCATTCCATTTCGCGGAAAAGCTTTGCAATTTCAATAGCATCTAAAAATTTATTTACCTAATACTTTTCAAGTATAAAATGTTAGTGCGTCGTGTGTACGAAGGATATACATATATTATAATATTATACAGCTTAATAAATAAATTTAACATATCGTTTCTAGTACCTGGTATTTACCAGGTGATTTATTAATGAGTATCGACAAATTATTCGATACGCGAACGGGATTCAGGTGTGCGGCCGGTGCCGGTGGTGGACGAATATTGATCGCGCCGGAACAAAGAGCTCGGTCGTTGTCCATTCCATGTCGGGCCAGGGGCCAGAGCGTGTCACTGTTTCTCCCTGTTTCGAACACTCCCACCGTTAATTGAAACAAGACTTTTATTCGAACAAAAAAGCATTAAACACGCTTGCGTAAATATACACATTTTACTGCAGTTTAATTGCCAGGTTCGTTATATGTGTCTATGGTTTACGGGCTGTCGTAGCCAGTTGGTTGGACGGCCCGACGGCGTTCATAATAAATCTGAGCCGCCGTTGATTTCTACTATGTGCTAATGCAACCGTTTGTTTTTTTTATATCTTTATTATACACAAACTGACCACGTTTTACCATAATACATAAATAATTTTATTCTATGATTGTGATCAGATTCAAATTTCAGGGGCCGAATAAATAATAGAATACATCCTGTATTCTAAAAGCCAAGCTTTAAGAATAAGCTTAAAATCCTCGTTCGTATAATTACAGAACTAGCGTGAGTAGCGTGCACATCCTCCTCTAGATCCCGCTAAGATTTAGTATCTACAAATTTGGTTAGACTGGGAGTTCTGTTACTAAGTCATATTTTAAGTAGTAGTTTTTTATCTAACTGCAATTTATACGAGTATCTAAAATGTTGCATTATTTACAAAAAATATTTTAATAAATTTATTAACAACAGTCTTTAATCCTTTACTTGGTTAATTATAGCAGTAAATAGTTTCATCAAAGCGGCAAATAAACGTCGTAGCGGGAGTGGAATGGGCCAATCTCGTTAGAATTCCACATCGAGATGGGTTGCCAACTCGCGCTTACTACATCACGTATAATATCAAGGTTGGATTTTTAATCACTCGTTCACACCAGGAAACATATTGGAGGAGCGATGAGTAGCGTTTTATTTCCATGATTATGATAAAAAGTAACAGCATAACATTATTTGATTTGTTGTGTGACCATCGTGATATTTTTCATGTACAGAGTATTCCTCAAATTTAATGTTCGCCTGTTTACAAAAAAAAAATTGGTTGCCAGGAATAGACTAACCATCTGTTGTTAGCTAGCTCCTGTCCTTTAATCTATATCTCTTAGCAATGTTCCCGATATCCCTATTGGCGGATAACCGTCAGATAAGACTGTATCCATAGCTGATATCTCTACGTAAAAATAGAGATCTGTATACATTATGCGTATCCGCAGATTTGGAAACTAAACCAAAACTTAATACTTATAATTATCTATATCTGTACCTAGTAGATTCACTTATGGTCTGAGGGAATTACCTAAGTGAGCACTGGGTTAAAGATTTAATGCATCGGAAAAATTAGTTTTATGGTTCATAACTTTAGTCTTTTAAATTCAATAATGTTTTATTACTCTAATACTAGCTCAGGAATAGACAATATTAATACAAAATCCATAAAATGTATCAAAAATTATATAGGTAAAGAACTCTCGGATAGTATAAACCACTGTCTAGAGCAAGGCATATTTCCATGTAGTTTGAAAATAGCTAAAATAACACCTATTTACAAAACAGGTTCAAAGTCAGACCCAAACAACTATCGTCCCGTATCTGTACTTCCCATATTGTCGAAAATATTTGAAAAAGTACTATACAAACGTTTAGAATCATATTTAAATTCAATAAATTTCTTTTACCAAAAGCAATACGGATTTAGGCCTAAATGTAATACATTGTCTGCAACAGTTGATCTTGTTACAAAAATAAAGAATAATATAGATGAAAAGAAAATTGTTTTAGGTATATTCGTTGATTTAAAAAAAGCGTTTGATACAGTAAGTCATGAAATTCTTTTAAAAAAACTAAATGATATTGGTATTACCGGAAATGCTTACGAAATACTTAAATCATATCTTACTGATCGATGTCAAGTAGTCAAAGTTGGGAATTATAAAAGCACTACAATGTCCATTAAATACGGAGTACCACAAGGTTCGGTCTTAGGATCGTTGTTATTCCTGATTTACATAAATAATATAAGTAAACTTGATCTCATAGGAGAGTTATCACTCTACGCTGATGATACTGCATTATTCTATTTCGGTCACAAAATTGACTCAATTATAAATGATGCCCAAAAAGATCTTGACATTCTTAACGTTTGGTTTCAATGCAATCTCCTAACTATTAATATAACTAAAACGCATTATGTATTATTCACTGCAAAAAATAAAAGAATTGCGAATTATAAACCACTAAAAATCAACAACATTGAAATTAAAATATCTGATAGTGAAAAATATTTAGGTCTTATATTAGACAAACATCTAACCTGGAAACCGCATATAAAGAAAATAAAATCCAAATTAACCTCACTTAACGGCGTTATTCGCGGTATAGTACGATGTTTACCACGTAATGTTCGTTACAATATTTATAATTCACTAGTAAAACCCCACATTGACTATCTTATTCAAATCTGGGGGTCAGCGGCTAAAACGAATATTAACTCTTTACAAATATCACAGAATAAAATTATTAAAACATTATTTAATTATAACTATCTAACACCTACTTCTAAATTATACAGGGAAACAAAATTAATGAACATATCAGATACATATAAATATTATACGTGCATATTAATAAGAAAAATATTAACAAATAAAATGAATACCAATATAAACTTTAAAACTAAAAATTATTACTCGCAGATAAAACGTCTTAGGAACGCAAATAATATTATATTACGTCCACCACGTACAAACTTTGGTAAAAGAAATATTACATTCGAAAGTGCCCAATTATACAACAAACTGCCCAATAACGTAAAAGAAATGAAAAGTTTTAACTTATTTAAAAAACAACTTAAACTTCATATCATGAACGAAAGTAAAATTAATTTAAAAAGTGTCACATCTAGTCATTCCTGAGCGGTATATCTTGATTCTTGTTTTCTGCGTTCGCATGACGCTGCGCTGTTCGACTAGTATTTTGTTAAACTACCTCCATGATTCTATTCTGCATCTGAGTAATAGTACTGAATAGTAATTTTATTGTAGTTAATTCCTGTGTTAAACATTTGTTAAAATAAGAGTAGTATTCAAAGTGCTGTTGACTTTGTGAATGGTTATGTCAATAGGTCAATAAGTGTTCTGCACGCTATGTCGCAACTATTGTTTAGTGTACCTACTCTGAGTGAGTGAGTTATGTAAATTCTCATGTAAGTGAATTTGTTAATTCTTATGAGAAATAAAGATTCTTTAACCACAATAATGTTTTGGTTCTGAATCCTGTGTGCAACTTCCAAAGATATACTTATCTATGCGAATAAGCTTTTTTGAATGTGGGTTGTAAGTTTTTAAAATGAAAAGTAGTAATAGGCAGGTAGGCATACCTACCCAATAATTTTATATCAAACTTAAAAGTTTGGGCTGCTAAAATTTTAAGCTTACGCGTAAACAGTACTATGTTTCTACATAATAATATGTAGTTGAAATAATTAATTATCCAACTTGAAATTTCTTGTCGGATCCGCAATGTGCCTTTGTATTGTATACTTTGGGTAAATGATTTTAATAGAATATTTAAATAAGTAGGTACCTAGCATAAATGAGCACGCCTACATTTCTAGCAGTTTCGTTTTATCTAACAATTTAACCGTTAATTTCCTATCAACATTTGCACTTTTATCACAATACTATACACATAAATCACTTCATAGATACTTCATATAATATTGTATATTAGTTATACAATACACTTTCAAAATTACCACTGACTTCTAATAACAAGATAACTAAGTCGTGAAAAGTCCGAAAATTCATACTGTCAAAATTTGACGCATTGTTTCAAAAAGAAGGATTAAGCCGTCGAAGCATTTCTCATATTTATTTCATACAAACAAACAACAACCTATAAGATCGGCATCGCCACGTTGAATGCTATGTGTGTGTATGAGAATTGGTCCAATTTAAGTGCCATGTTTTGAGTCCTCGTCGGCCTTGTCTTTACGCCTAATGTAAGTCAATGATTTGAAATGTCGTAACCAAGATTTATTCATTGACAAATCAATAATTTGATATCAGTTTATCTAGCATACTTACATCAACAAGGCACATAAGGCATTATGGCCTAACGTCATCTAGAGAGCGTGATGCCAGTGGACGATCAAATAATTATGATAAGTAACTTGTGATAAAAAGTTGTGCGAGAATAGACAAACATTGAACACGTACATTTAATTTATGCTCGTACGGGCTTACACCGTAATCCTCCTTTTGGCTTCGCCGTAATCAAGTAAACATTATCCTACTATTATGTGTATTATAATAAACTTTGCCTTAGTATCCTTATAATGTTATTAGTTATTCCAAACATATAAATTTACCTAACTTTTTTTTTCTGAAATTATACCTAAAATTAGTAATCAATAAATTATACTATCATAATATTATGTTATTGTAATCTTACCTATTTATGGTGACCAATAAATTGTTGCGACTGTTATACGATAGCTGCCTTTGTATATTTGTTGAAAAGATAAGTGATATCTCCACTACAGTTATCAGGCTATTAAAATGATAATACACCAATCACAGTATCAGATAATTATTAGGCATAATCGATTAAATAAAACTGCTCAAAATAGATCTATTTATTTTTTATTTGACTTTAAATCTTTTTGATCTCAACGCGACACTAATAAAAGCGTAGCAATAGAAGGCGACGCGCGTAGAATAAAATGTTTAAGAAAAAAAAGTAGTTTGAAAATTTAAATATCTAGTGCCTGTGTTTACTTTAAAATAAGAAGATATAACTAACGTAATTAATTTTGCTAACCGATGTGCTTTATGTGTCTTCCGGTATACAGCTGAAAAAATGTTAAATCAAAAAGCCCCGCTTTAAGCGACCCCGCTCAGCGGGATTTGTTTTAAACGAGGTACTCTTTAAAATTCGCGTTATTATCCCTGCTTTGCTGAAGAAAGTGTTGTCGTCCAGCATTATCCAAGGGGCTTTATCAAATATCAAGGTAGGTAGGTAGTTCAGGCTCTCAGTGTTCTATAATCTGAGTTCAAGCCTTGGAATATATAGAAAATTCAGACCGTGATAATAATGTGCACGCAATAAAAAATAGTTTATTTTGCTACGAAAGACATTTGCAATAACGTAAATAAAATGCTCCTCAAAATCATTACATAACTATTTTTCATTGAATAATTCTAAAGATTAAATAAGTTAAACTTCTCTTTGCAACCATTTAGGTATAGGCTGATTGTGTTTATTTTTTTAATAAATCCACTTATTTTATTGATTTATCGAGGTATATTTTTATCAGCAACTTTCTGAAATAATTACGAAATACTCCATTTCATATGATCTTTTTTTTCATAGTAAAAAATGAAAGACAAAAATTTTTGACAAAGGTGAAACAAAAACGATAACGTATAATATTTAATATAATGACAATTTATTTCCTAGTTGCAGTAATTCAACTAGTATAAATTAAAAAATAGCCCGCCTGCTATCAAAAAAGCTATCATGATCATTGAAGTATAATGTTATAGAACAGACATGTCGAACAAATTGTGTGTCCCACCCGGGAGGTTCTATTTTCAAAATTGAGCCCCCGTTCTCCTTTCAAAATCGAACAAATCCATTGAAGATTGAAGCCACGTGGCGCCAATGCATTGGGACATACAGAGTGTTCGCGGCAATGATATTATATATTAAAAAGAGGCAGATAGGTTATAAGCGCGCGCGTTGTGAAACTCAAAAAGTTCCCAATTGGGAACTCTTGTGATTAGTCTGCGTCGAGCGCAATCACGAGCGTGGCGCATCGTAGGTTCATACGTCCTTACGAAAATAAATCAAAATGCCATCCTGTGTGTTTCGAAAGTGCACCAATTATGACTCCAAGGTCAACAAAACACAATGAATCTCATACCACATTTGAGTACACTAAGATACTTAGATTATTTAGTCTATTTCAATTATTTTTCTAAACAATCTAATAACTCATGCAAAGACGCCATATTCAGATGAAGAAAGAGATAGCGATCTAGTTTTGACGCATGAGCGATAAAGAACGTAGCCTATATAGATTGACGCGAGCGACAAACACTAGCTGTCTTTTTCACTATTATGGTTTTAGTAATGCCATCCTTTTTACATAATTTGCCAATGTACTAGTGATTGGTGTAGGGAAACAAAAGATAAACGTGTGTGTGTTGTAGCTCGGTCGGAACAGATTTTTCGGTCGATTTGTAAGGGTATAACGTATCTGTATTTAGTTAATCTTTGGTTCGCGGTGTCGGTTCTGTACGCTAGTAATAATACTTCAATGATCATGATATCCTTTTTGAAAACCTTATGAGTTCTTTAATCTGATACCCATATTGCATTATTCGATTTATTTTTATTTTTTTATATTTCAAACAATGTCATCTCATAGTCACTTTTTAGTGTTCCGAAGTAAAATCGGAACCCTTATAGTATAGTCACGTCCATCCGGCCGTCTATCCGTCCGTCCAACCTTCCGTCCAACCGTCCGTCCAACCTTCCGTCCAACCGTCCGTCCATCCATCCGTCCGTCCATCCGTCCGTCCATCTGTCCGTCAGTCTGTCCAAAACATAGCGCCGCCGTGACTTATAGTGCTAGAAAGCTGTAATTTGGCATGGATAAGAATATACGTATTTATCAAAACTCCAGAATCGTGGAATAAAATATTCAAAAACATTTTTTCAGGGTACCTCCCCCACAGCTAACGTGAGGATGAATTTTTTATTCGTCGCATACCCTATAGTGTTGGCGTGGTGCTGGGTATAGGGTTGGTGTGGAGTACCTATCGTTGAAAAGTTCTTTTAAAAATATGATAGGTCTTCTAAGACCATTTTTGGAATTAGGGGTTCGTTTGCGAAATATTTGCCTTTAAAGTACTAATTTTGGTTAGAGTGTGGAGTCAAGTATCCCCCCCTTGCCGGCTAAACGGTTGGAATTGGACAAGTGGAAAATTCTCGGTTTTTTTATTTAATTTCACTTATCTAAGAACACTTGGGCTATCAAGACGAATCTATCGTTATTTTAATAATTATATCCGTTCAGTAGTTTGGAAGATATGAGGTAATAAAGAATATTACACGCATACATACATATTATTCATACATACAAGATACGCGTGAAAACTATAACTTTTTGTGACATTCGAGTAAAAAATTATGAACTGCAAGAGTTTATTTATTTTTCAGTAATAAAAATAAATAGGCAGGGAGTCTTGAGGAATACTGGTTTTTACTGTATGCAGTATACGAATATGGTAACACTTCAATATAGGTACTCCAGTTACTCCGTGAATTTTTCAGTAATAAAAATAAATAGGCAGGGAGTCTTGAGGAATACTGGTTTTTACTGTATGCAGTATACGAATATGGTAACACTTCAATATAGGTACTCCAGTTACTCCGTGAATTTTTCAGTAATAAATATAAATAGGCAGGGAGTCTTGAGGAATACTGGTTTTTACTGTATGCAGTAGGTATACGAATATGGTAACACTTCAATATACTCCAGTTACTCCGTGAACCGAGAACCGACCCGCATATACTAGATCAATGCAAGTGACAAGGTCGATATTGAGTAGCTGAGTTTGGGTCGCTGTCGGCGGCTGTCGGCTGCACGGTTCACCCACTTGGCACTTGGCAGGCGGGCTGGCACCACTGGCACTGCTGGCAGACCACCAGCTCAGCCCACACTCAGACCGCTCCCTGCTGCGTATTTTGGACACCGAATCACCTGCTGCAAACGTACTGCACTTGCGCCTCAACGCATTGCGTTAGGCGAGCATTGAATTTGGCACTCCTGTTACTATGTTGCAATTATGTCTATATTAAGAGCTTGTCTCTCGGAAGTTTATTTGGCACTCGACTCTATTATTAACACATAATTTCCGTTATTTCGGCATATGTGATTTTGGAACTCGGTACGGTTTTGTGATCGCGGTATTGAGATACTTATTAGAAACAATAAAATTAGGTTTGCAGTGAGTTTTACTCTGTGTTGAAAGTTATGTCGTTTTTATGTGAACGCTCTTGGCCATTAAGTTAAAAGTTGTTATATACCAACACAAATGTGTGAAAAAGTTACCAGAGTAAAAGGTAATAGGTTGATTCGCTGCCGACCAAACGTATTTAATAGCTAGTACGCTTTAAAGCAAATAGTTCCTATTGTTTAGACTAATTCAGTGAATGGCAATCCAACTGTGTATAATCAACATTCATTATCATTACTAAACAGTAATTGCCTAAGGTATTTACGTTAAGGGGATCCTCCTACACTTCCATAGAACTTACGAGAGCGATATAGAGTACAAACTGTAACAAAAAGTTTCCGTTCCACATCGACTGCTGCGACAAGAAGCTGGCACGATGCCAGTTCATCGGCTCACTTCCAATACTTCTTTAATTTAATTAAAAAAATCTTGTTCTATTACGAAATTGTCTCCAATAAGTAGATCACCTCATTTATTGATAATAGAATGTTACTAATTTGTTGGTATACGTTACTGTGGAAATACTTATGAAACTCGCGAATCTTAAGATTCACCGTTGGATCTTAGTTAAAGCTCTTTAAAGTTACCAAGTATGCAGTAGAAGGTGACGGAGAGTAAGCGAGAAAGAGAATGTTAATTGAGTTACAGAAAAGCCCTACCATTTCTTTTTTTAAATTAATGCAACCCATGATATGAAAAGAGAGCCAGTATGCGTAGTTTATAAATCGCTGATTTAATATTATCCACTTAGCGGTAGCTGGCCAGGCTCATGGAAGAATTTTAATACCAGTAATAATATCAATGTAAGTATATTCTATGTTTCAGCATAAGTATTTTTAATCACTATCAGTATAATCTGCTTTTATATCAGGTTATGTTTTACTGTTTACATCGCAAAACCGTGAATAACTATTTACATAGTTTGTTTACTCCATGTCATATTTTTGACATCAACTCTGCATGGGCATTAGTAGTGAATGTTCTATTTGCGTAGATATGATCTTCGCAGCTGTCCCTGCCTAGATAAAAATAAATATTAATCATCCAGCCGAATTGGTGACACGGTAAAGCTGGTCATACACGATCAAGTATATTGTCAAGTTTGCAGC
Organism: Thymelicus lineola; assembly: GCA_963932265.1. Taxonomy (NCBI): domain Eukaryota; kingdom Metazoa; phylum Arthropoda; class Insecta; order Lepidoptera; family Hesperiidae; genus Thymelicus; species Thymelicus lineola. The sequence goes on along the minus strand of OZ010694.1, from coordinate 7,004,115 downwards.
GGACTTGATGCGGTATCCAGTGAACTTGACAGTGTATCGCTATCTACTATGTATGGAAGACCGCTCATACAAACTGGGTCCACTGCAAACTTGACAAGTATACTTGATCGTGTATGGCCAGCTAATAAGATATAAGAGTGTAAGATCCGAATTAGAGGCGTTTCTTTACCCATGTGCTTACCTTTTATTTTATTTGCTTATTTTTGTATCAAATATAATATAATATGTAAAGAAAACTATCGCGAATGGGTTGCTTAAAAATATGTTCAAGGCTATCATTAATCTATATAAAGGATGGGAAAAAATCTGGTTGGAGGAAAAGTACCCTGAATATTAATGATGACAAATTTTACTGAAAGAAAACATTCCTTTATTTTCACAAATAAGTAAAGCTGTATTTAAGGATTTTTGATAAATTAAGTACCTGCTTGAACCGGGAATCGAACCTGTAAAATGTGAAAAAAAATCTAAGAAAAAAAATTTTTCAACTAACTCTTACTGTTATATATGATTATTTTTGTATATAGAAATGAAACAATATTATTTATTAAAGTATTGTACATTTCATTTTTTTAACTGCATCGCACTTATACAAGTATTTTAACACAATCCAATGATAATTATCCTGGTACTATAGATAACATGGATACCGTGCATGGATACAATAAAAAAATGGTCATTCCGTTGTGACGTCATCCGTCTTTAAGTACCTCTACGAAGTTATGTGTCAAAACCGATCATAACACCCTGCCTGTACATACAGAATATATTGTTTCATCCCACCGTGAGTAAATAATAACAATATTCAACATAAGTGGTGCAGATAATAGTGAAATAATCAACTTGAAAAAGCAATCAAAACGGAACGTGGTAATCCGGCCGAGAAAAATATACGCAAGTATTTCTCGATACCGACAATTTTAGCCTGACTCCTAATATATAACCAATTGCTACCCGATAAAAATTAATTCTTACCACCCTACATTTCTACGGCAAAAGTATGCCTCGGCGTCGCACTCCCCCCACCTCACCTGTTCTTCCACAAGAAATGTCAGTAGTGTCAGTATCAAAACAGAATACTGATGTCAGTAATATACAAACTAATGTCACATCTGCGTCAACAATGTCAACATTAAATAAACCTCGCATAGACTATTTAGAGGATTCAAGTGCAATTAGACAACGTGAATATTATGATTCAGAGCCAGACCTTTATTCTATGGCGGCAAATGTAACCGATGGTAAAAAGCGTAAACGCAATGAAGACAATACGAATAGTTTTTCGATATTATTGAAAGACATGTTTTCAACCTTTTCTCAAGAGCAAGATCGAAGATTTCAAGAATTACAGTGCACTATAAATAAAATTAATGAACAAAATACGGAATTGCGTAAATGCGTGGAACACATGTCGGATAAATATGACGAATTTCTTGCAAGAATATGTACACTTGAACAAGAAAAACAATGTGACAAAAAGAAAATCGCATTCTTGGAAGAACAAGTGGATATGCTGGAACGAAAATCGCGTATGTCTAGTATTGAAATACGAAATATTCCGAAGAGTAATGGAGAAACAAAAGAGATACTTGGTACAACAATATCAAATTTGGGAAATATTCTAAACATTGATATAACCTCCTCACACATGAGGGATGTTTACAGAATCAACACCAAAGATGGTACTAACCCTGTTATAGTGGACTTTTGTACAGTAATGTTAAAAGATAAATTCATTAAAGCAGCCAAAAACTTCAATAAGAATAAATCTAAGAGTGAAAAGCTGAATACTACATACTTAAACCCACAACATAAGCGAATCCCATTATATGTTTCTGAAAACCTTACGAAGAAGTCACAACATTTGTACTACCTAGCCAGAAATTATAAAGCCCAACATGGTTATACATTCTGCTGGACAACAAATGGCATCGTGTATCTGAAGAAATGCATCGACTCACCCCAGATACGGGTTACTTGTGTGGCGGACTTGGATAAGTTAAATCAATGACTATACTTCAATATTCATATCAATATGTTATTATCTTTTTATAATACAACTCAACCTAGCTGGATCTTGACTTTTTCACACAAATTACAGGATTTTGTATCAGTTACAAATAATAATGATTACTTTATTTTATGTAGGGAACATTACAAGGTAGGGACATTGTCCTGGCTAATGGTACTTGAAATATATATAAATAACTTTAAAAATGGATAGCACAATACAATTTAATCTTAATATAGACAATTTTGAATTAAGTAATTATTTCAGATGTTATCCTGAGGATTGTACTACACATATGCATAATAATGACAACTACCTAAAAATACTACAGCAAAATATACGTAGTATAAATTGTAATTTTGATGAAATACACACTCTTCTAGTTCGATTGAAATTGTCTTGTGATATAATTGTTCTCTCGGAATGTTGGTTATCTTATGTATCTGCGCTGCCTGTGCTACAGGGATATAATTCTTTTAAAACAACAGACAATTATAATCAGAGTGATGGTGTTGTTATATATATTAAATCTAGTATGAATTGCACAGTTGAAGAACCAAATTTCTTGGATGCAAACTGCCTAATTGTTAAATTGACTCTGGATACTGTCTTAATAGCAATTTACAGGCCACCTAGCTTTGACAATTTAGATAACTTTTTTAATTCAATACATAACCTTTTAGAATCTTTACAGACATACAAAAATATTATCTTAGTAGGTGATATCAATATAGATTTGCTAAAAATAAATTCTACAACATCTTCTTACCTAGATATTATGGCTTATCATGGATTGCTCCCTGCTATAAACTCAGTAACCAGAGGTAATTCTTGTTTGGACCATGTGATGTTGAAGTCAGTTTCTAAGTCATATACTTTTATACTCAACACTACAATAACTGATCATGATTCTGTTCTTTTTTGTATAAAGAGAAATGTAACACACACAACAGCAATAAAATCGTATTATAACCAAAAATTAAACTTTGAAAAATTTATAGCTGACTGTAAAAACATTGATTTTGACGTCATATATAAGGAATGTAACTTAAATACAGCTTTTAATAACTTAATTGATATTTTATCCAAACAAATTTTTAGAAATTCAATAAAAATACTAGTACCTAGGAATAAAATGATTATTAAACCGTGGATAACAGTTGGTTTGCTCAGATGCATACGTACTAGGGACAGAATGCATAAAAAGCTAAAAAAACATAAAACAGATAATATATTAAAAATTTCTTATATTCGTTATAGAAACACTTGTAATAATTTGCTCAAAAAACTAAAAAAACAATATGAAAAGGATCAGTTACAAATGTCTAAAAACAACATCAAGAAATTGTGGTCTACTATTAAGTCAATAACACACCTAAATACTCAAAAGCAAATTCCACTACAGTTATTAACAAATCAGGATAATAATGACACTGCCTCAGCAATTAATAATGTAAATAACTTCTTTGTCAACATTGGCAAACAGCTTGCACAACAACACTCCTCCGACATCCCTGACTATGATAGTATCGGGCAGCCACCACTAAATTCATTTGTTCTGTTACCTACCGACAATCATGAAGTCGAAAAAGCTATTAATCAACTAAAAAGTGACTGTTCTCCAGGCTGGGATATGATAAGTGCCAAAGTATTAAAAAACATTTCTAAAATAATTTCACCTGTTCTGAGAAACCTCATAAACCGTTGCTTTGAAGAAGGAACCTTCCCTACCGCGTTAAAAAAGGCAATAGTGCTTCCGATATATAAGGCAGGGGACAGAGGCTGTGTCAACAATTATAGGCCTATCGCAATTTTAAGTACAATTTCAAAGATCTTTGAGCGCATCTTAAATACTAGATTAACCAAATACTTGGAAAAATATAAACTACTATCTGACAATCAATTTGGATTTAGAACAGGTCGCTCTGCAGAAGATGCAGTCCTAGAGTTAACTAATTTTCTTGTAAATAAGATGGATGCAAGGAAAAAATGTATGACCATAGCTTTAGATTTGACTAAAGCGTTTGACACAGTTTCTGTCTCTCGATTAATTGATAAACTTCATAGATTAGGCATTAGAGGTACTCCACTTGTATTATTATCAGATTATTTAAAAAACAGAACACAACGTGTAAAAATTGGAGAACTCACTAGTGAAGAGTCAACCATAGAGTATGGAGTTCCTCAGGGCAGTATATTGGGTCCTACCTTATTCCTTTGCTACATTAATGAGTTATGCGAGTTAAAATTAGAAAACTGTCGTATTTCCTCATATGCAGACGATACAACACTAACCTTCTTTGCTGACTCTTGGGAAGAACTTTTCAACGTAGCGCAAACAGGCTTTAATAAAGTATGCCACTGGTTGGCATATAATTCTCTTACACTTAATAATAATAAAACTAACTATATCATTTTTGAAATACAGAATAAAAATATACTAAATACTATTAACAAAAATATTATCGCGCATAATTGTTCATTTCCCCCAAAACCAACTTGTAATTGTCCTCAAATCACAAGAACAGATCACATAAAATATTTAGGAATAATATTGGATAAAAACCTAAACTTTAAAAAACATATTCATACTGTATCTCAAAGAGTTCGTAAACTAGGTTTCATTTTTAAACGTCTCAACAATATTGCAGACAACAAAACGATAAAAATGGTATATGATTCTCTAGTCCAATCAATTATTAGCTATGGTATAACAACCTGGGGGGGCGCGAGCAAATCTATCCTCATAGAATTGGAAAGAGCGCAAAGAATGATACTTAAAATAATTCTATCTAAACCTCGTCGTTTCCCTACTACACAACTATATCAAGAAGCAGCAACACTCACGGTTCGCCAATTATACATATTGCGGATTTCACTCCAGAAGCATTCCACAATATCTCCAACTTCTATTAGGGATATTAATAACACTAGACGACATTATGCTGTATGTGAGACAGTGCAAGTAAAAACAAAATTTGCTCAAAACTTCTTTAATTATAAAAGTGGAATAGTATATAACAATTTAAACAAATCTCTACAGTTAGTGAATCACAGTAAACATGTATGTAAAAAAATAATATCTAAATGGCTTCTAAATTTGGATTACTCAAATACGGAAAAATATTTAACAAAAATTCCTAATATAATTAAATAATATATATATATACATAGTAAAAATAAATTTATAAATATACAAGTATATAAAATATGATAAATAATTTTCATAGGATGAAACAGAGACTTCTTTTTTTTTTTTTTTTTTTCAAATATCTGGCACCCACATACACTCCCACACACACACACACACACACACACACACACACACATACACACACACACACACACACACACACACACACTTCCACACTTGCATTCTCATACACAAAAACACTTACCCGTACATATTAAGACTGACACATACACACACATTATACTTAAGATGATAAATTGAAAATTATTTTATATGCATCTTTACGGCTAAAATGAAACATGTAACTATTAAACAACCAGTCGCGCGCGGGCGCTTGTTGCTGCTTGACGCGTCGCGTAGGTGTGTGATCTCTTATCGCTTCGTACGCCGAGTTACACGTTTAACTACGCGCGACTTGTTTACAATGTGAATCGCTTACTATTTTACAATGAATAGTACCGAGGACTTTGTTCCTATGCAAGACGTAGCGGGGGAGGAGATTAGGGAGGAATATAGTGAAAGTGAGATGACAAGGAGTATGGAAAATATTGAGCAGACGTGCAGTATGGAAGACGGGAGTGGAGCAAAAAGAGTGGCGAAAAGGACACGAGAACTGAACCAAGAGGAAGTCTGGACAACAGTACTACGTAAAGCCAAAAGATATGGACAGTTAGACGCTGAAAACAATACAACAATAATTCAAGAGGATAAAATTGAAGTATGTATAACATGTACGGAGAAACTACCTAGGCAATTTGGTTTGGCAAAAATGTTAAGAGATGAAAACATAAAAAACGTGATAAAAGTTAAGTATATTAACGCGTTTAAGGCATTGATACATTTTACTGATGAGGAAAGTGCTGACACATTAATACACTCGAGAAAGTTTATAAATAGTGGTTTCAAATGCCAAAAAACCTTTGAAATTAACCAATCATATGGGGTAATAAGAGATATTGACCTGCACTTGAGTGATGAAGAAATTTTACAAGGACTTATTAGTGACACATCAATATTGGCTATTAAAAGATTAAAGCGTAAGAATACGAATAGTGGCCAGTGGGAACTAAGCGAATCTGTGAGAATATGTTTTAAAGGTTCGTCCCTACCATCATATGTGTACATATATGATACGAGAGCAAAAATCTGTCCTTATATATACCCGGTTACGCAATGCTCTCGTTGTTGGAGATTCGGTCATTCGCTCAAATTATGCCCTTCGCTGAAGACAATATGCCCCAAGTGTACAAAAAGTCATGCCAATTGTGAGACCACTCAGTTTAGATGTAATAACTGTGCAGGAAAACATATGGCAATGGCAAAAATTTGCCCAGTCTTTATTAAAGAAAAACGTATAAGAGAGCTGATGGCTGAATTTAATTGCTCGTACAAAAAAGCTCTAACTTTATATGTACCTCCATCCCCTAGACCGATAGATATACCGTACGATTCTCCATATCCATCTACATATACAAATATGGAAGATGTTATACAAGATAAGACAGTACCAGAAAATGATACCCTCCCAACTTATGCAAATATTACCAAAGAAAACAAAGATAAATCAAAAAAGAAATCCAAACCACAAAAGAGTAGATCTAATACACAAGCATTTAGAGAAAAAGAAATGGAAACAGATGATTGTACCTTTGCAAATAGTGAAGAAAACAGTAGATCAGAAGAAAATACAAATGAAAAGAGTAGATCAGAAGAAAACAGTAGATCAGAAGAAAATACAAATGAAAAGGATAAATCTAAACAGAGTAATCGAGTTACCTGGCAGTCATTACTGAAGAAACTTAAAGAGAAGATACTTGAAAAAATATTTCATGGGAAGATAAGATCAGAAGTTGTATAAATATATTGAAGGAGGGATTTATATCACTTGTAATGCAATTTATCGTAGATCAGCCTTGTTATAATTTCATTAAAAATTTATGGATTACAACAACAAACGAACCCCTTTAAATGTATTACAGTGGAATGCTTCAAGCATTCGTCCGAGGCGTATAGAATTTGAAGCTCTGTTATACCAAGAAAAAATACATATTGCTGTTATTAGTGAGACGTGGTTGGATATAGATAGTCAATTTCATATAAAGGGCTACAACATATTCAGGTCAGACCGGAGTGACGGATATGGAGGGGTAGCTATCTTGACCCATAATTCAATAAAAGCACAACAATGCGCCGTAGAATTATTAAACTCTCAAATTGAAATCGTTTTGGTAAAACTTTTCAACTGTGATCACATAGAAAATATTATATCTTTGTACTGTCCACCGAATGTCAGGACAACTGAAAGGGATTGGGATCAAATTTTCACTTTGGCTGATAAAAAGACTCTAATTGCAGGAGATATTAATGGACACCACACAAATTGGTCGACTAAGACAGACTCCAGAGGGTCTCAAATTCTAAATTCAATGTTGCAAAAAAACTTTATTTCATTAAATCATAATACTCACACGAGAGTCAAATTAGTAAATGGCAGAATCCAGAAATCATCCCCCGATCTTACTCTTGCTTCTGTGGACATAGCTTTGAAATTTGATTGGATGGTCTTAAACGAAAACTTAGGAAGTGATCATTTGATGATTAAAATTAAAACCTACATCAGGGAAGTCAGTAACCTAAAGAGAAGGCGCAATTTCAAGAAAGCAGACTGGGCGAAATATGCTGCTTTTATAGAAAAGGAGCTATCTAATTTCACATTGTCGGATGATAACCAATCCGCTTATAATGACTTCATAGACTTGATTAATAAAGCTGCAGATAAATCCATCCCGTACATTAAAATTTGTGAAAACCCACTTCGCCAGGAAAAATTCAAGCCCAAACAATACTGGAATCAAAATATATCAGAGACTGTTGCAAAAAGACGTAGAGCGCTAGCAGCATTCAGAAGAAATCCAACCCCGGATAATTTAGAATCATTATTAAGTAAAGTTAGAGAGTCTCAAATAATAATACGAAGAGGCAAATCGAAGTCCTGGCAAGGCTTTTGTAATAGTGTAGATAGTACGACATCTTCAAGTGAAATGTGGTCTAAAATGAGGTGGCTCAGAGGATACAAATCACCAAGAAGTTGTATCACCCGTGACAGAGCTGAATCTATACTTTGTAGTCTGGCACCTGATTATGTGACACCTTCTCCTCCCAGGTTCTTTATTGAAAATCCTAGGCTGTCTTCCCCAATTTCGGCACAGGAGCTTACAAATACTATAAAACAGTCAGATACTTCACCAGGCACAGATAACATATCATACTCGATGATAAAGTATTTACCCTCAGCAGCAAAAAACTTGTTAATATCGTTATATAATAGATTCTTAGTTTCAGGTTTTGTTCCAAGTCAGTGGAAAGATATTAAGATAGTTCCTGTGCCGAAACCAGGAGTGTCGAATTTTAGACCTATCGCTTTCTTGTCATGTCCATGTAAGATATTTCATACTATAATTACACGGAGACTTGAATGGTACTTTGAAAAAAATAACAGTTTTTCAGATGAAACAACAGGTTTTAGAAGAGGAAAGTCTTGCATGGACAATTTGGCGAGGCTGGTAACCCGAATACAGACTGGTTTCAGTAAGGGACTTGCTACAGTTGGTTGCTTTGTTGATATTGATTCCGCATATAACAACATAGATTTAATTACTCTCTTGACAACTTTGGACGAGCTTGGAGTCGGGGCTTCAATATGTAACTATTTTTGGGAGTTTTTGCAGTCACGACGTTTAACGATTGAGTTAAGCAATAACGACACATTAAGTCGAAGTTCAAGTATTGGAATAGCACAAGGGGACCCCATATCTCCATTGCTGTTTAATGTTGCTACTATTAATGTTTGCAAAAAATTATCAGAAATATGTGTATCTCAGTACGCTGATGATTTCGTATTATATGTAAGTCGTAAGAATATTACTGAAGCAGTCGATATTATTCAAAATGCATTGAATGTATTTAATAATTTAATGCAAGGGATAGGTTTGAGTATTTCTCATAGAAAAAGTAAAGTTTGCGTATTTAACAGAAGTTATACAAGGAATTTAAGTAGATATAATATATTATTAGAAATAAATAATTATAGGATAGAACAGGTAGATAGTGTTAAGTATTTAGGTATGTGGTTGGATAGAAGCCTAAGATGGAGTAAACATATCAATACAACACGAGATAAAACATATAAATTTTTGAATGTTTTTAAAGTTTTGGCTGGGTCAAATTGGGGTATTCACCCTAAGCATCTACGTCTACTCTATATTGCTCTAATTCGAAGCAGATTAGATTATGGGAGCATTTTATTTGATAATAGTGTAAAGAGTCATTTGAGTAAGCTAGACATAATACAGAACCAAGCAATGAGAGTGGTTGGTGGATTTTTAAAGACTTGTCCAATCCATGTCATGGAGAGTGAACTGTGCCTTCAGCCTCTATTCATTCGCCGAAGATACCTTGCTGCTAAGTTTTGGCTTAGATCTAGGTCTGTTCATAACAATGTAACTATTAATGTCTTAGAAGAATTGAGCATACTATGTTTAGAAGAATACTGGGCTAGGAAGAAACTACCCTTATTAATAGAAACCCATAGGAAATTTTGTAGTCACTCTTTATATTCAAAACCTATGCTTCCCATGTTCTCTCTTAATAGTTGGATTAGCAGCTATGACATACACAAACATATTCAAGTATTGGTCGACGATCTTCAAAATTCAGTAAGAAAAGTAAATTCTATAGTTTTGCGTAAAAATTGCTATAAACTTATAAATAGTAAATATAATAATCATTATAAGATTTATACCGATGGATCGAAGGACGAATTGGCATGTGGGGCTGCCTTCTATGACCCTCAGATTAACACTAGCTTCAAATTTAATATTATACCTAATGCGTCCATAATGCACTGTGAACTTATCGCTATATCCGAAGCATTATCATACGCAACATCTTTAGAAAATGACAAATTTGTAATTTTGTCAGACTCTAGAAGTGCCCTGTTACATTTGGCTCGGCTGCCCTCGACAATTCGAGGGCTTCCGATAGCCTATACAATCCTTGAGTCTATCTATAAATTAAATTATTTAAATAAAGAAGTGATCATACAATGGATACCTTCGCATGTCGGTATAACAGGGAACGAGGAGGCTGATCAAGCGGCCAAACAAGCTGTTAGCGATGGCATTAGATATGATTGTTTACCAGTTCACAGTGAATTATTGAGTGAGGCAAAATTGAGATGCAGAAGTTTATGGCGCGAGTATTACGATGAGAGATCACTTACAAAAGGCATTTGGTACAAGACGATTCAAAGCCAGCCACTTCGTTATCCATGGTTTGATCAACCACATACCAATAGATGGGACATAATATTATTATTACGGCTTCGTTCTGGACATATTCCATCAAACAAGTTTAAGTTCTTGATGGGCATTTCAGATTCACCGAATTGCCCGGATTGTAATACCCAAGAAGATGTTACCCACGTGTTGATGGAATGTGTCCGGAATGAAGAACTTAGGCATAATATGAAGTTATTTCACACTAAAAATGTAGGAATTTGTAACAGTGTTCTGGCCTCTCCGTTATCTGAGGAAGCCAGAACACTGATCAGATTAATACAGACAAATATTGTGAATAATATTACTTAGTTTTAGTTAAATAGTTATCTTGTTATCTCTTTGTTACCTTATGGGGGTGACATAGTCACAAAAGTGACAAAACCCCTTTCAAAAAATAAAGACAAAAAAAAAAAAAAAAAAAACTATTAAACAACCTTTTTTTCTGTAAATTAGCTTTAAGTTAATTTAAAAAACTTTTGTAACTTAAAATAATTTTAAAACTTGATAAATTTATACATAGCTTGTAACACTCTTATAAGTTTAATGGGAGGGGGACCTGGTGTGCTATATTACAGGCTCCGGCTTAGCTTAGGCACCAGATCTCCCACAAATTGTACATTCCTTATTGTAAAAGAGTAAAACTAACATTTTGTGGAGATAAATAAAGAAATATTATTATTATTATTATTATTTATATTTACTATCTCTCCGAAGAGGTTTTTAGCTCCTAATACACGGGCGTCAGCCAAGTGTATTAGTGAGTGGTGTTATTATACTCGTACCTAGTTAATGTGTAAAAACTTGCGAACTATTCGGCAAGTGTTTAGTATAGCCGCTTTTTGGAGTGTTTGTGATACGTATGTTGGAATTTTGAGAAGTTTTAAGTTTTCATTTAGTAATTTAGGTATTACACCAGTGGTTGATAATACTATTGGGATTATTTTAACAGTCTGGACGTGCCACTGCGTTTGTAATTCGACTGCTAGGTCTCTGTATTTAGTTAATTTTTCAGATAGTGTAGTTTGTAGGTTATGTGTATTGGGTATGGCTATGTCTATAATGTATGCAGTCATGTTTTGTTTATCGTGTACGGTGATATCAGGTCTATTAAAATGGATAGTTTTATCTGTTAATATTGTTCTGTCCCAATATAACTTGTGTGTTCTATTTTCTAAGACTGATTGTGGTTTGTACTTATAATAAGGTTGCTTTTTGCGTATAAACTTGTATGTATGTGCTAAATGTTGATGAATGATGGATGCTATCTGGTCATGTCGGTGTTTGTAGTCATTCTGTACCAGTGACTTGCAAGCTCCAGTAATGTGCTGTATTGTTTCTGGTGCTCCCTTACATCTACGACACAGATCAGATTGTGATGCTAATTCTTTGGTTATATGTTTCCTGTAGTTAGCTGTGTTTATGACTTGGTCCTGAATAGCTAACATAAAAGCTTCAGTTTCGGGAAATAGTTCGCCATATTTGAGCCATGCATTCGACTCACTCTTGTCGATATGTGGCTGGTTCAAATCGGCGTAGTGTCTACCGTGTAGAGACTTCTGCGCCCAGATCGCAGTTTTTTCTTGGATGTTTACAAGCTGCTCATTAGATTGTGTTGTCCTATCGTGAAGGTTGAGAGGAGTGATTCTTTCGTCTATGTTTACTATAAATTTGTGTAAGTCGGATATGAGAGCTTTAGTGTGAAAGAACTGTCTTAATATGTGTACTTGGCTATTATGTAAATTTAGTATGTCTATAAGTCCTCTCCCTCAATTATTATTATTATTATTATTATGTATCCAGTTAGAGTATATATCCATGGTCGAACCCATCGAAGGTAAGCGTTAGCTACTGATTTGTATCTGAGTAGGTACCTAAAATAAAATGCTTTACTTCTTAACATTGTTAAAGTAAATTACCTAATCAAACTATTTAACTGAGTTTTTCTTCACGTTCATTTACATTATTACGCTTACAATCTGTTCACGAAAATCAGAAGATTTTTCAGCATTAAGATGTAGATGTATAAAGGTTATGTAGATAGTATTCATAGCAGCAGACAAATGCATTGTATATCTCGCGGCATACTAGCCGAGTTAAATGAAACTATAAAGTGTTTTAGTGCGCCAACAATGCTGACTGTCGGAGTTTCTTACTCATCGCGCAGAATACGAGTTAATTATGATGTCTACAACAATAAATGCTGCTAATTCGAATTATTGTTACTCTTGTTGTGGTTAGGGTGATAAATTTAAATTTACGACTCATATCCGATAGTTCCAATCACATGGTCTTGTGGACTTGCTGGCGGTCATGGTTTTCAGCTTTCCGAACGATGAAAATATTGTTCACGTCAATCGAATACTCACATATTAATTTGGCGTTGTCGGCCAAGAAAGAGAAAAACAGAAAGAACTTCTTCTTTTCTTTTACCTGTTTTCGTGACAAACACGAAGGCAGCCGTAGCTTTCCGGTATTAACTATGTTAATAACATTAAAAAATCTTTCCGTAGGTACTATGAATCTAATTTGTTCTAAAAGTCCTATTTTGCACATTATTTTGATCTTATTAGATTTTCAGATTCAAAAATTATCGAAAGCGTTTCCAGACCGCTGTCGAAATTACTTCAAAGGATCAGATAGGTAGATAAAAGTGTTGCCCTATTTGATTTTTAAGTGTTTATACATGTGATCTGTTTATAATGTTATACACGAAAATTAATTTCATAGAACGTGTTACCTATACCTACATAATATTTCATACGGTCCTACGAAGGAAACCACGAGGAACTGTGAAATGATCTATCACTCGGTCTCGTATCTGTCGGTAAGGGATAATTAGGTTATAGAAACCAACCGTGCTAGCTGAGTGAAGGGTTCCGGGTTCGATTCGCGTCCGGGAAGACATTTATATGACATAAATATTTGTTCTCGAGCTGTTAGTGATATCATAAGTGTCCATACTGCCCGTAAAACAGATAAATCTGCTGCGTAGGTGTGCCGTGAGAGTGTGTAAGCGATTATTTTTATATTTTTAATCTGACGTCTAAAACGCTCCAAAAAAGGACAGTAAGCATTTTTAATATCAATACTTTAATAACGAGTTGTTTTTGCAGTGATGATTTTGAGGTAGTCAATCGTTATCTATACTAATATTATAAAGAGGAAAGATTTGATTGTTTGCATTGAATAGGCTCCGAAACTACCAAACCGATTAGAAAAATTCTTTCACTGTTGGGAAGCTACACTATCCCCGGGTGACATAGGCTATATAATTTTTTTTTTAACTATTTTTTCCGAAGCGAAGCGAGGGCGATTTCCTAGTTTTAAATAAAAACCAAGTGCGTGTCAGACCACGCGCAATGTAGAGTTTAATTTATCGACTACAATCGACTATTATTTACTCATTAACCACTTAAGCTACCCTAGCCGTAATAGTTTTCCTTTTAAATTCATCATACACGATACTGCCGTGAAATTTTTCACATGTCGAGTAACCACCATTTAGTTGGCAAGGGAGGAACACTGATGAAGCTGAATATTTCGCAAACCGTAGAGCGCTTACTGTTATAGATAGTCAGGTATACAATGTAGAAAGATCTGGGTTTATGATTCTATTTAAATACGATTTTTTTAAGAAAACCCTGAGCACTTTGTAATTGGTTAATCCCGCTATAGCTTTAAATAATTAATTTCCGATAAAGTACTGAGGTGGCACTTTACAGTCCGGTTTGCTATTATAAAATGTTCGACACTCAACGTATAAATTTTTATTGAAAATTGTAATTTTTACGTATAAAAAGCGTGCTTAAAATTTTGTGATATTCTTAATCTTCTTTATTGTTGTACCTGTTTTCCTGCGTATGTTATGGGTTGTGATGATTTTATATTGATAACTTAAAAGAGAAAAATGTCTATTATTATTTTGAGCATCCTCTAAAATGTTGTTTTGTATGCCATATAGGATAATTTAATCACACACAATTTGAGATAGTAAGAGTACCTAGCTATGTTAATTAATATCTAGGTATTAATAAATTATTTCATGTTTACAATATAAAAAAGTTTTTTTTTGAAAAATTGATCGGAAAATTTTGAAAAATTTAAATACAACGTAACACATTTTTTTACACACATAACTTTTATAGTTACTTAATATGTGTTATGTTTTATTTGAGCCTGGAGACGAGGAATAGGTACTTACACTTTATGAATGCTGTCTCCAAAAAAATTTATGTTCATGGTTCGGTCATCGAACTCTTATAAGTTTGTCTTTCTCTTAATGTGACATTTATTGTACAGCAAATTCCGATACATAGAGCAAATGGCGGGCAGACACGCGAATGATTCTATAACATTTCGTATTCTCATCAAGTTGAAAAGTTATGAACCACCACCGTGCCTAAAGTGTAACTGTAGCTGTAACTGTAGGTACGTAATAAATAATGAACAATAATATTTATTATTAAATAGGGAGAAGGTCGTTACCTTCGGATGAGTTGATTTTAGAGCGATTTACACAGTCAAGGAGTCGGAGATTTGAATAGCTCAGTTTAATATGATTCGCAGAAAGTGTTTACATTTCCAGTCGTCTTGTCGGAGAAGTATTTATAAACATCCGCGGAAAAGTCAAGGGTCTCAAGTTTTAAACATGTGAAACGTCAAACATTTTTCGCAATGGACAGGGCGATTGGTGAATGAAGTCAATCATTTTTTAGGGTTCCGTTTTGACTAAGAAACCCCTAAATAGTTATAGTTTCGTTATGGTTCTCTGTCTGCAGCATATCGCAGAGACTCTTAGGGCAATTATGTTTTTAGGGTTCCGAAGTGAAACTTCAGAGTCGTAGAATAAAATATTGAAAAAAAAATTTTTCAGGGTACCTAGGATGACTGCGTCATAAGAGGAATACGTGTGCGTAATTTTAAGTTTCTAGCCCTGACGGTTTGGCCTGTGCGTTGATACATCAGTCATTCGTTGAAGCGGGTCCATCACTTCCTTAGCCGGCAGCACACTGGTGGCGCCTCTAGTGTTGCGAGTGTCCACGGCGACAGTGACTGCTTACCATCAGGCGGCCCGTCTGCTCGTCTGCCTGCATATTACATAAAAAAAATTGCTTTTGCCTTTTATATATACAGACTGTATGGCACAAACTGCCATCGAACTGGTTTGGCAATATTGCGGGACTACGTTAACATATTGTCGTATTAGGTATATTACATCGTAACTAGCAATAATATCTGTAATCTTGCAGCCACACATTGCAATAAAAGTATGGCCCTAGCACAAATATTCAATCAATTGTTGCTATAAGTAGTGACACAATTTCTTCGGCTTCGGGCGATGCCGATGTATGAACTTGTGACACTTGGGTTAGTTACCAATTCGTACAGGAACAGCATGGTGAAGTATCCTCATACCACTTATTATATACGTAAATACTATTATTTCTTCTGCGCTTATACTGCTATAGACTTTTAATAGTTAGATTGACTCTAAACCTACTTTTATTATTTTCATATATGTTACTGATACTTTTGTAGTTTATTACCTAAGATTATGTATTTGTATTTAAAATTTAATAGCATAATATTGTACGACATTGCAGTTTATGTAAGCGTAAAACTATTCATATTAGAATCATGAACGTTTTATAGTTAACTAGCTGTTGCCCGCAGCTTCGCACGCGAAAATTATGCTTATCATTTTTATCCCCTATTTCATCCCCTTGGGGGTTGAATTTTTGAAAAATCCTTCCTTACTGGATGCCTAAGTCATACGAGGAATAAGTGTGCGAAATTTTAAGTTTCTAGCCCCTTAGGGCTTAAACCCTTAGCTTTGGCCTGTGCATTGATACATCAGTCAATCACTTTTACCTTTTATATATATAATAGATGTATTTTATTGGTTTATAAGGCCCAACTCAGAAAGGCTCGTTTATTTAGTCGTAAGGAGTCCATAATTAATTGACATCGGTTCATCTCAGGGTCATATTGTCATTTTTAAGTGACCTTAGTGCGGACCAACGTCAAGTAACCTTATCGATAATCTTATTGATGGAGTGTTAGTGTAGCCACACGTAAAATACGTTGATAGTAAATAAAATATAATATTTATTTTAATGCTCTTAGAAGTATGATTTTTACTGATATAATAACAAGAAATTCATTTATTGTTTTTTCTTACTTGAGAAATCCAAATGATCCAAATGGGTAAGTCCAACTTCGAGACAGAAGTCACTCGTAGAATCCAACTCAGATGGGCTGCATTCGGGAAACTGCGTCATCCTAGTGCACTCACATAAGGGTTACCAACTGCGTTTGTAACCTATGTGATGGACTGACCAGATCAAAAACGCAGTTGGTAACCCTTATGTGTAAACTGTGTACCCTTATATGTTAAAATTTGCTTCTGTACTGTAGCTGATAGTTCTTCGAGTAGGTATAAAGATGTTAGTCCTAAATTCGGTCCACGATAGGTAGGAGTAGCATTCGTCTCCAGCACCACATCTCCAGAGCATCTACCTTTTAGTTTTCAGTTTCATTATCTACTGTCTTTCAATATTTTCATACATTTTATAATATTTTATAGATGAAGTGATTTACGATAAAAGTATACAAGTATATAAATTGTGAATGATGGTGTTAATAAATGTCGAGTATAGACTTCAGAAACCGGCCACAAGTCGGTAAAAGATGATTGCTTAAAAACTCACCGGTAATGGTTGCGTAGGTAATTCTTTCACATAATATCAAATATACGCAGATAATGACATTCTATATTACAAGGGTATCTCTCTATTTCCCTGCTCTTGTTTATCTTACAACAAAGGAAATTGATTTACAAATAGTCTAATCTAATAAAACGATTAGGTACATAGTAAATAAATAGTAAGTAGTAGTAAATAAATAGTAAACAGTAATAGTAAATTCTATAATAATAAATAGTAAATAGGAATAAATCGATTTACAAATGTTTCGAGTGTGTCTAACTACTTACTCGTAGGTGTAGGTAAACGTTAAAATTTTGTTCCCGGAGCGAACCCAAGGGTTACAAGAAGTTACAGTATAAATCATATAGTTTTACGAATATATAACTAGTGATTTTTTATAAAATTCTTGATTACACAGCTTATCAGATTAATAACATACACTTTGTTATACGTAAGAACAATACAATAGTCAATACAATCGAATCGCTTACAAGCGATTTCCTTTTTGCAACTCTGCATGAACCACGCGCAAATATGATTACTTATAATAATAAATATTTTATTATATAATTTAATTATGGATATCATGATTATCGCATCGTCATTAGCGTTTTAACTATGAGTACATATTATAATATTATAATTTCGCTGACTAAAAGCAATTGTCCTGTGTTCGCGCACTATACTGCATCGGCTGCTTGCCAATGTGTCGTAAATAGGGGGAATTGCTCGTAAATTCGACCATTATTGATGGCTATTAATTCGGACACTTTATGGGACGCGCGTAGTGACGGCAACCTCGGGCGGAACCCGGCCCTTGGCTCACAACTACACAATCATTATCCACACCTTACTCGAATTACAAATTCACATTTTTTAAATTTTGTATTTATTTTTGAACATTACTTGTAATGCAGACGTTTAAACTCATAACCTTATTTTTACCTACTACTGAGTTATATCTTCAGTTCTTAAATGACTCAATCGATTTTTGTTTTCCAGTAAATAAAATAATAGTACCTAATTTATGGTTCCGCCTATTAGTATCCTTTGTCAAAATCCCATCGTGACGCATTTTCAGAGGAAAAGAAACATATTATTTTATATTACTTTGCTCATAATATTAAGTCGTAAAAAATGAAGTAAAGATGTCAATTTGTGGTATCTGTTAGCTGAAATTTATTTACGATGAGATGATGTAAAATTAGCTTTATAGTGAGATAGTTTCGGGTTGATAGCAAAAATAATTATACTAGTAAGCTTCAAAGATGAATACAATTTTATTTGATAATAATCATTGGTTTGATAGATGTGTACATGTAAATCTACTTAAATACTTATGGCCGTCTCGAGAGATAAGTGGTTCTTATGTAATAACAATAAGTATGAGAAGAAAGTCAGTGAAGAAATAACATTTAATATCCTGTTATGAAATGAAAGTTGTCAATAAGAACAAGTAATACATAGTTTAAAAAACTAAATACACTGTTTTATATTGTTAGTGTATACTGAAGAAAAAAATTAGGACTGTGCTGTTACCTATTAAAGAGTACCCTCGGCTGGAACCAAACCTGTGAGTATTATTAGGTTCTGACTATCACAAAAAACATTGTTATCAGAACTAGAGCAATGTGTAAAATTTCAACTTTAGGCTTACAAGATTTGATCCATACAAACAAATAGGGCAAGCTAAATAAAACCGTTTAAAAATGGTATTGTTTGCCGTGCACCGCGTTACATCATCGTCCTTTCAAAAACTCACACACGTGACAATTCCATTTGGGTCACGTTGCATGAATATGATGCTAGAATTAGGCCAGCATAATATTATATTAACTACTTGTGAAATGAAAAAATGTCACAAGACTCGTTCTACGAACTCAATATAGGTATTATTATATACTAGTGACGTATATCCCAATATAATTATAATTCTACTGAAAAAAGATAAAGTGAGATTGAAATAGGTATGGCTGTAATTTAATATTATATGCCTCCAGAAAACATGAAGCATTGATATGAAGAAGCTGTGTGTTCCTTTGATTGTCTATGCTCGATCACAGAAAACGCTTTGTTTATACATAGCCGTCATAAGTCACCAGGAAGTGCGGGTAGGTTTCTTGAGGAATAACCGCCATCTTATTTTCATAGCGTTGTGTACTACCGCCAAAGGCGGTCGAACATCTTAACATTTTTAGCCAAAAAAGTATCGTATTTTGATAATTAGCTATAACGATCATCGTTATTTGATCTAATTATAGTTTTATTCAAGTTGAATATGAAATCCGTCTCGAATATCGATAGTCACGTCAATAAAGTAACAAAATAATGTGGTTTGCAAAAATTCGCTTCTAGCCGAAAAGGAATATACACCTACATATGGAGGATACCGCGGTCTCGGTAAAAAATTCGTTTCAGCCAAAACGAGATTCAGAGGTAACGAAGGACTCCTTATCGATGCTTAAAATAAACCAGGTCAGTTCTCTTTTAAACATATACGACAATTATGCAGCAACAGTGTACGCCATTACGTACCAGTAAGACAGATATGATCCAAGGTTGGTCGAAAATTTTATTATTATTAATTATGACAAATACTTATGGTTGCCGCTGCCAAACAGTTTAGTAGGTAATTACTTTGATTGTTTCTCAATCTATCAATTGTTCCTCTGATTGTTGTTGATATTGACGGCAGCATATTCTCTATAACAAATTTTTGAATATGATGACTAAGCAACCTGATTTTCTGTAATTTAAAAAGCAATAACGAATTGTGTTGCTATAACAGAGTCAATAGAACTATTATTCACAGTTGCACTTATGCAAATTATGTGCATACCTAGGTGTATCAGTGATCCATACGTGATTAAATGAATTAGAATTTTCTGAATTTTGAATATAACTTGTTATTGTTATCGTTTGAACAGAAGTAGCTTCTATTAATTTGTTCAATAAAATTTTGAAATTATTTGGTAAAGCGTCTCCATCACAGAAATTATCTGTGTCTGACCTGTTGTTACAAACTATGAGCGATAAAGGGCTTGTTGCATGAATACGTTGCAGATTGATAGAAGAAATTCCTGATAAAATATGCAATCTACTCTTCGTAATATACCATAATAGTGTGGAGTTTTTACATACATTTATACCATAATAGGGAGGAGACAAACCTGCATCATTTATTCTTCCTACTGAGAGTTCACATATCATGGCTTTCACAATTGCAAGAGAGATACTTATGTCAAATTTCAAAAGGAAATATTATGAGACAATACCTCCTATGTCTAAGCTTTTATATACATGTAGAAACAGCATGTTAAAAATAATTTATTTATTTAAACTTTATTGCATTCATACACTGAATTACAATGGGCGGCCGGCGGACTTAATGCCAAGTGGCATTTTCTACTAGTCAACCCTGGTGATGATGAAAAATTGTGGTAATTACTTTTCTAGTTACTCCCAAGCAGGTAGTAAAAATAACTAGATATCAGAGACAATTATAGGGGGATCATACAGATACCGAATGGTGAGTACTTGATGTTACTAAATTGATAATGGAGGCAACACATTTTTAAACTTTTGATGGTACCTTCAATGGACATTTTAGAGCAGATTGCACAAATACGAGTATATATAGATATATGTTCATTCTTCTCTCCTCTCTCCCGTGGAAGAAGAGCGGTGGAACAATGTGTCCCATGTTCGACCTCCGAAGACTAATTACGTTCCTGAGAACGATACTAATTTCCGGAAGGTCAAAGTTTATTTCTCACGCCCCGGATCCACAATTCCTTCAAGACTGAATAATAAAAATATATATCTCACAGGCATTTCTATATTCCTGGAGCAAAAGCCTATCGGGTCTGTATACGGACATAAGTTATCTTGGCCAATTATATCAATGAGATCGGTTTGGCTTCAGCTCCCCATCTATTCTCATCAGTAACATGCTGGGTCGCGGAGACCTTGCGTGCGAGTAAAAGCCCTTCGGATTCTTATACGGTAAGTAATCCTAACATTAAACGAGATGATAGCTCTGCCACTCGGTTTGGTTTCAGTTCCCTGTCTATTCTCATCAGCAACATGCTGGGTCGCGGAGACCTTGCGTGCTAGGGAATGTCGGGTTCTAATGTTTAGACGACTTCCCATGGTCCACTAGGACCCATCCAAGTTAAGTTCTCAAGCTGCGGAAGCAGTGAGGCTCTTGGCGACGTCCCATGGTCCACTAGGACCCATCCAAGTTAAGTTCTCAAGCTGCGGAAGCTGTGAGGCTCTTGGCGAGATCCCATGGTCCACTCGGACCCATCCAAATTAAGTTCTCAAGATGCGGAAGCTGTGAGGCTCTTGGCGGCATCCCATGGTCCACTAGGACGCATCCAAGTAAAGTTCTCAGGCTGCGGAAGCCTTGAGGCTCTTGGAGTTGGGCTGGTAAGTAAATTTGCAGTAATCAGTTCTAAGTCCAACCAAAGATCTAGGTAGGATACCTTTGAATTCGTTGGCAGATGGCAAACAATACAATGTTCTTACCAAACTAGATGTACCTGTTATTCAGAAATCAATATCTATAAAACAATAATTAAAATTTGCCACTCTCGCAATAACGCGGGGAAGATCACACTGCCGCAACCTGCAAATTTATTTGCGTCGTTTCAACGAGAGACGATTCCATCAAAAACAGCCCATCCCCCAAGTGGTGTTTATAATACTAGCGTCCACAAATTTGAACTTATAGACGTTTAAAAGCTCGCTCTGTTTGATTCAATCCGAACTCTAATTGCAGTCATTCTCATTTGAAAGGATGGGGCCACAAAACCGTTGCATAATGGGCTTGGCATTACAGCTATTGAAACTAACAGATATGTTCAACATACTATATAACTGTCACTGTGTGACCTTTCGAGGAGATACAGCATAATAACGGAACCAGTGGAATAGTATCTGTTGCCCCAAGTAAACAAAGCTGTTCGCATTTCGCGTGTCGTTCATCGACTACAGAGATTTAGTGGCAAAATTTATATATTATATATATACAATCAGCATACCGTGCAGATACTAACTTACACGGGTTTTCTCTCCTCTGAATCTATCCAGGGTGCTAACGTATCTGAATTGGTCAACGGGAACATACGTGATAGTGGCGTCACAGTGGCCGAAAGTTTTCTGTCTGATTACTATCCTTTCTAAACCTCTTGTAAAATGCAATACACGTGACAACGTTGTAGCCTCTTACGTAATTAGAAACTAGAGGGGGTATGTTACACACATAAAAGTGTGGTCAACCCAGGAGGAAAAGTTAATTAAACGATCCATGCTATACGTAACTCCCAGTAATCAGGAGATGGTTGTTGCTGTGATCAGTCTCCGGGCATAATTTTTAGAGTGCCTCAACTTGCCGATGTGGCCAGTTTTTTTTATAGTTCTTTCTCTTAAAGAAAAATTGTCCTAAAATATATTCTACATTCTAGTGCACAAGTTAACTAAATTACTATTCTAGTTTCTATTGGTAAGCTTTCCGTGGCACACATGCAGAGTAAAAATGCGAAATGGTGTACGTGCTGAGGGACACGTGCGATGTTCCCGTGACGTCACCTACACACGTGACGTAGTCGCTACAGACGTTTTCAATTTCATCATAAAACACGTTTTTTAGCAAAACCAAAAATAGTAAAAAGCCCATTTTCATGGAACTCAAATAACGTTTTGAACTGGATTTCATTAAATTTCATTACATTTTAATGGATTTCAGCCACTTAAGGATTTACTTTTCGATATTGCTCGTAGGTCAGCTACCGACTTACAGAGCTACTCGTAGCTCCTTGACAAAAGAGTTTATGATATCACGCTTCTCAGTATTGCTAATGCTAGATTTTATTTGTTTCTCGATACAGGTTTTTATTCCATCTTTTGACAGTCAACAATTCGCATAGATGCTTTCAGAAAATAAGAATAAAAATAATTGTCCAGTACTTGTAGGCCGGACACTCATACAAAGAATGTATCCGAGAACATCAGAAGCTAACGATGCAAACAGCCTTTTTGTTATGGTGTGCGAAACCTCTAAAAAGGCATCTCGTATTATCACTGGAAAACGAATACGTTAAGTTCTCAGTCAAGGTAATCAAATCACATAATAGACGAAATACCTTCTAGGGGTAATCGGAAATCACCTAAGACGTTCTACAAATAGGATTGTCGTATGTATAAATTACTTTAAGTGATAATAAAAACTCATCTTACAGTTACAATTAATGTCTCTTAATCGTTAACTATTTGTCGATACGATAACATTTTATTTCAGCTAATTGATGTAATATCAATTTATGTTTACTGTATTCTTTTTTGTCGATTGCAGTTATTGATTTCAGTGCATTAACGACACTTACATTAATATGATGTAATTTTATTTTATTAAATTATATATATTTTTACAGCGGTTCCTTAGTAATCACTTACTAATTAACCTATGTTCTAAATTCTAATCATCATAGCGTTGTGTCTATAATAACACCAGCAGATAACAAACACGTCTTCATATCAATGCTTCATGTTTTCTGGAGGCATATAATATGACGGTTTTACAATACAATAAAACCGATATTATGTGCCGAAAAAGAAAACATGAAGCATTGACGGAAATTCTTCCTGGTGATGATGAAGACTATGAAAATAAGATGGCGGTTATTCCTCAAGAAACCTACCCGCACTTCCTGGTGACTTATGACGGCTATGTATAAACAAAGCGTTTTCTGTGATCGAGCATAGACAATCAAAGGAACCACAGATAAGTACACACAGCTTCTTCATATCAATGCTTCATGTTTTCTTTTTCGGCACATAATATCGGTTTTATTGTATTGTAAAACCGTCATATTATTTATCGTGTAAAACTACTCTAAACCCTTTTAATCCTACAGATTAAAATGGCGGAACTTATGAGCCACTGATCAAGAAATAGCATGTTTAAGTTCCGTACTGGAAACATAACAGCTTATATTCCAATGAATGTAACCTGCTATTTAATAATATCAATTGTTATTTATTTATTTACAGGACACTCAACACAGGCATAAAGTTATTAGTACTATTGCTGTATCAATAATTACAGGGTGCCATAATTCATATTATAATAAATAAAAATCGCAAAACGTTGACAATAAATACATAGATCTAAGAATAAGCTTGAAATACAGCATATTTATAACGGAATACACTTCTAAGTTGATATTCTATAATCAAAAACTTAAAGATATACTAGTAGCAATCGCCCTAAAATATCGTCGATTTCTTGTGGTCGTGTGGTACGATGCGCAGGTCAATGTCTTGAACGATAATAGACCTGCGCTCTACATTCAGTCTTCTTTTTTCGCAGTCAACAGCTGGCTGCATATTGTTAGTTGCATGTTACCTTTCACGTTATGTAAGCTTGTAAAGAGAAATTTATTCTAAACAAGGCGTAGGTTTCATGATTAATAACTTTACCTTCTTTTAAAAGTGTTTTGTTGGTCAGATTAATGGTAATTACAAGAAACAGGATAAGATGGTACCTAAAATAAATCCAATGTCTAGGTACAACAAAAATAACGACCAGAATTTAATATCATAAGTAATTCATGTAAATATAGCGTAACAGAAGCCCACGGGGATCTATGAAAAACGAGTTACCCGGGTGCGATTGATCCAAAGCTTAGATAAAGAAAAAATGCTTTTAGCCGAACTGAAATGATGTTTTTCTCCACTTTGCACAACAAAACTGTTTTTGTCTTGTACACATTAGACGCAAGTTTTATGTAGTATTTATTAAAGCCGTCAAAACGGTCGGAGATACATCTGGCTGCGCCGCGGAATCAGAATGTTTATATTTTGGTTATTATACAACGTCAGTCACGCATAACTATTTCGCTCGTGTTTCGTCAGCGGATCACTGCTCAGTCGGGTATCGACATTCGCGGGGACTGACGAAAGAGTTAATATTAAACGAACGCATATGATATGCGGTAGCCCTGAATCAAGGCGAGGACGAAAATACACGTGTTGACCTACGTCGTCGGCGCTTCGCTCCGTCCCGTGTTATTTTGGAGACAAGAGCCCCGCGACACAGATGAGTGCCCTCAAATCTTTGCCCTTTCACGTTATAACGGCGAAGTACAAAATACAAAATTCCTGTGCGATGTACCTCGAACAAAAGCTTTGTCTTTCGATTGAAAATCTAAATTTATTGGATAAACATTTAAAATATTAATTGGTAAGTATCAATAATAAGATATTTGATTTCGAATGAACTTATTTAACTATAATTTTAGAGTACTTTTATCATTTTAAAATGTATGATTTAGTTACATATTTTAAATTCTTATGAATATGCCTTTGATTCTATCGAGACCTGGGACCTATCGATTATAGGTATATCGAGGTGTTGAAGTGTATATATACGTACAAGTCAGACCCCTTGTCAGTCCGATTACACCACAGATATAGGCTGTGGATTACACGACAGAAGCACGAACCCCATCTAATTGCAGAGGGGTGTCAGGCAAGGAGACGTTATTTCCCCGAAACTGTTCACCGCTGCTTTGGAAGACGTGTTCAAGCTAATGGAGTGGAAAGGGCTCGGCATTAACATCAATGGAGAATACCTCACATACCTTCGATTTGCCGAAGACCTGGCGGAAACGCTGGACGACCTCAGTACTATGCTTGGGGATTTGAACAGTGCCTCACAACGGGTGGGTCTTAAGATGAACATGGACAAGACAAAAATCATGTCTAATATCCATGACACACCTGTACCAGTAGTTGTTGACGGCACTGCTCTTAAAGTTGTCGACGAGTACATTTACTTGGGACAAATGATCCAGATGGGTAAGTCCAACTTCGAGAAAGAGGTCACTCGAAGAATCCAACTCGGCTGCGCATCGTTCGGGGAATTACGACATATCTTCTCATCCAAAATTCCTCAGTACTTGAAGTCGAAAGTGTTCGAGCAATGTGTTGCCAGTGTTAACTTATGGATCCGAGACGTGGTCTTTGACTGCTGGCCTCACACGACAGTTAACCGATGGGGTCGCAAAGTCCTCGAATAGCGGCCACGTCTCGGTAAAAGGAGCACTGGTCGCCACCCGACCAGCTGGACGACCTAAAAAAGATAGCGGGTAGCCGCTGGATTCAGAAGGTCCAGGACTGGTGAGATTGGCGCCAATTAGGGGGGGCCTATATCCAGCAGTGGACTTTAAGAGGCTGTTAGATAGAAATTCATATGTCCAGTAATTATTCTTATAATTAATTATTTGGTAGATCTCTAAAGTGTGTAAAGAATTGTAAAGGAAAATTAAAGTGGGAGTAAAATTTTCATGTATTTTTTTCTTGGCTGTTTACCGTACATTCATTTATTGGATCCGGTAATTTGGTAGGTCAGAGATTTCCGTGTAACATGTTAAGTGTTTAACTAAAACAATAAATGGAATAATAACGAGAGATTACAAATTGAGAAAAATGAAACAAAAAAAGTAAATGTTTGTACTTAATTGTATAATGTTTCTATTGAAAGCTAAGTACAACGACCTTTGCACAGCTGAAATATACGAGTTCTTTATGTTCTACTTTCTATTTACGCAAATTACCAAACAGTATTGTTTCCATTCAACTTCGCCAAATTCGTAATCGAAAACGGAACTAATTTATCAAACAAATCCACAACTAGTAAATTATGCACGTCGACCGTTAATAAGCCGTATGTTTATTAGCACGTAACGAAATGCTGCTTCTTTATTGGACGCTGTTATTGGGCGACACGATAACGATAGCTTTGTGATGTATTGTGTAAACACGCAAACTTCCATGTATGCGCGAGTGGCGTAGAGACAGGCCTGGCGCATTCTGCACTTTTATATAATAGGTATGATATTACAAGTACGTGGCGCATTCGACGTGTCGGGCCAATTTCAAAAGGACTGCCACGCGCTACTACGCCGCGCCATCCGTGTCATACATTCGTAATCTATCACAAATTGTCATCACAAAAAAGGCAACTCTGAAGTTGTCATAGAGGATAAGAGTTATGATTAGAATGAGAGGAAACGTCTAGATATCAATGTCTGTTGACGATTATTGTGTCGGAGCAAGAGTCGCTATTTATTTAAATGATTTTGCGGAATGAGGTACCAAGTAGTACCTACTATTATGTAGTCTGTAGTAGAGCTTAAACGTGTTGCTACACCAGTGTGTTATAGAGTTCGGTAATATTTTAAAATGTGATATAACTGCAGTGTGCACCGCTTTAATTATAAAGCTGTGTTTTTGTCGTGTCGCGATGTCGTCCAATGAAGAATGGGCCAAACTCGGATCGGTAACCTGTTGATGTCGGGTTGTACTAGATGGAGCTCGTGGCACTCGTGGCACGGTACACGGTGCCATGCCACCGCTTTGTGTCAAGTGCCCTTTGTGTGTTTGTCTCTGTCAGTTTCCGTCTGTAAATCGCACACGTCAAGAATCTTTACGGAAGTGTGTTTGCCTTCGGGATACTTATGACAGGTTTTTTGCGGTAATTCTATTCATGTCAGTTTGATTGATCGAGTTGAGGTCGTGATTTAGGAATAGTGACTGTAATAAACCCCATCTGCGATTAAGTCGAAGCAAGGAGTGAGGAAATGCCATTCTTCAAGTCCCAATAAAAACTTTATTTTTTAATTTCGTCGTTTCTTTGTTATTGTGTCGTTACTTTGTTATTGATAAGCTATATTATTTTTGTAACTTCATTGATAAATTACTCTGTAGTTCGTTTGGTATGTGATTCTTCCTGGCGTACGGAGGTCTCTAATACTAAAGCTGAAATCCCAGCGTGCCATGTAACCCGAACAGCTCATATAAGCAAGCAGGTAGTTCATATTGCCATATTTTTTAAGGAAATGTGAAATGTGAAAATTAATCATGATTACGATAATATTGCTTGACGGTAAAATTATTTACATGCCTGGCTAACTAACAATATTACATTTACATCAATCATGATTTATAATGATTTATTTATATGTTTTATTATGTTTTCGTTGCAGTCAAAGAGGGTGCAATCAGTGCAAATGATACAATACTTGTATTACAATAAAACTCTACTTAGCCAAACAAAATATTTTGTCTTTTTTTATCAATACAATAGCGTGAAACCTAAATATTGTAGATTTCCTGTATTAATTATTTACAAGTTATGGAACACCTGATTAAAAACACCTTGTAAAATATACTTAATGTAAGGATCTAAAGTTTATTTTAGGTTCCTTTGAAGTTAAAGATCGTTGAACTCTAATGCTATAAAATTGAAACCATAAAAGTATAATTAGCCTTAGCTTTGTATCTCCAAGGAAAAATTGAAAGATCAATGGTACGATCACGGGCGTGTATTACACGTACGTAAGAACGCATTTTCATTTGCATTGTGTAGCAGAATAGGTCTGGATCTCGAGTAGAGCGTAGTGCGAGAAAATGGGAAGAGCCCGGGAGGCATGCCAAGAACACTTGTCGTGCTAAAAGCGGAACAACACGTCACCGTATCTCGCGATAACTGTCACGCCGCACGAATATGCCGTATGGAGGAAGCACACTGCACGCACTAGCTCCGAAGAATTCGTTGATTGTCATGTATTTAACGTGTATTTAACGTCTTTTGTCAGCATCAATGTTTACATAACTAATGCGATGAGTAACTTCAGTTCATAATATTGGCAGATGATCTTTTTTAAAAGCTTCCACTATCTGTGCGTAGTATTTATGGTTGTTTGGCGCCAGCAATAAGTCTTCATTGACATCATAATTTCATAGTGATCTCATTGCTAGGTTGGAATCGCCCGTAATCTAACATTTTAGGTAACAACAACACGTGTGTAATTTAAAACGGGCGAAAATAGTAACTAAACTAAAACTATATTATTTAAGTATAAAGCACGTCAGAGGTTAGGCTGCACAAATATGCGCAAAGAATTGTAAACGGTGGTTTGGCAAATGACTTTTCGATTATCTGCCCAAGAACCGAAAAGGCAAGTTCCCCTTTGCTTTATTTACATTCAGGTCACGATGTTGGTTTCGGGACTTAAATTACGATGCGTAGGATTATGGAAGAGAGATGGCCTTATTATAAGTTACTGACACCAAAAACAAACGTTTCTGATGCAGATACCTATAATATAACATAACTAATTTAGATTAGTTATATTATAGTTACGAGTATATTATAGAACCTTAATTTATGTAATGTAAGTTATATTATAGAACCTTAATGATTGTAATTATTGTTTCTGATGTTATTTGTTTAAGCAGGGCACAAAAATCAAACAAAGCCAGTTATACTTACAATTCTATTGATTTATCTCGATTAAAAAAACGTAAAAGTTATACCTACTTATGTGAAAGGAAATGGTGAATAAATGTCCGCATAATTTATTTGATGTCAATAGCGCCGTAGGGGACAGATAAACAACGAGACAGATGCCGTAATTGGTCTCATTAGCTAGCTGGCTATTCAGTTTAATTCGGCTTTGTGTAATGGAATAGAAAATTTATTCCATTGCGTTATCGTCGCTAGAATGGTTCGGTATTCAAATTATATTGTACTCAGTCCACATTATTCTTCTGAATACTTACATATTGGCTCTCTTCTCGATGAGATAGTTTTACTTACTCGTTTATTATTATGATGTATCTCAAATTATAATCTGCTTGTTTTATACGAGTAATGAGATTAATAGCTTAAATTGATTTATTTGCTAGTTCTGTACGTGTGTTGTGTTCCTAGGAACACGTATGTATGTTTTTTTTCGAATAGATAGTTGCTGTTGGCCCTAGTGGCTTTTACAGCTTCACGCGGACAGGACGTATGTATGTATACGCTAGTATAACGCTTAATAGCTTGAGATATAAAAAACTGTTTTGATTTTAGCTTCCGACGAAAAAACCATGTGAAGTTAAATTTATTTTACAGTAACAAAGAACTATGTTATTATAAATTGCAAACCAGTATGCGTCAGGTAGTAGTTAGTAATTAATGTATATTTATGTATTTTCCTGTAGAAATGGCTAACTGTTTGCGTATTTTATACCTATATTTTGACCTACTTGGCCTGAATGGCGGCTACGGCGATACCAAGTATGAAAGTAAAGCATACCTGCCTTCCATTAATTAATATAAATTAAGTGGGTTAACCGACTTATAGCAACCTGTTATTAAACTGACTTATGCATGCATGCGCCACAAGTTTTCACGATGATTCAATTACTGGGAGCTCAACGAAGGTTGTATAAGCTATATCAACCGGAACAGTGTTCTAGGGAGGTAGACTTGAATTACGTAGCACAGCGCTACGAGCTACACTTAAGGCGCTTGTTCGTAGCGGATTGCTACAGTCAAGCTACAGGCTACGAAAACGTTCTCGCCCAACACAAAGGTTAAAAACACGGTCATTAAGTCTTGTGTGCTTGTCTTTGTTTGTCAACAAACATAAAATTTTAGTTTTAGCTATTCATAAAAGAACCAAGTTAAATATTCTGACTTTCTTTGCTACAACTTTGGAAAACAAGATGTTTCCTATATTTTAGTTTCAGAACGTTAACGTAACGGTAACGCTCGCTGCTCCCATATTTCTACTGAAGGTCTAGTCTCTGATAGTATACTAGTAATCACTTTAATTTTTAATTTTAAAGCTAAAAAATTCTATGCAATACCAAATTACTGCCTTAGTGTTTTTTTCTACATATGCGTACAGAACTACAGGGTGATGTTAATTCATGTCTGAAATATTTTTCTTCCAAATGCTCTGCACCCAATTTGAAAAATTCTTTTGAAAGTTGTGCACTGATTTATTGCGATAGTAAATATGCCACAAGAGCGTGCTACTGCATGTTACGGCTGAAACTGACATAACCCACGTCCAGGTCTTGCCAAGTAAACCTTGGCGCCAGCTACCGCTAGGTCAGCTTCGTAGTTAAAAATGTTCATTTCTCATGGATCTGCCCATCTATCAAGCTCAGAAGGGTGAGATAACCAAAGTAGTAAAGTATCTTCGATATTTCACACCGTTGCATGTTGGCTCGACTCCAGGCCCATACCTTTATAGCGAAGTGCAACCTACTTTGATTCTATAACGGCTGATTATGCTCTTACTTGTATGAGAACAGATAAGGGGCAATGATAAATATTTTTCAGTTTATATTAATCCTTTTTAGGGTTCCGAAGCAAAATCGTAATCCTTATAATTTCGTCATATCCGTCCGTCCGTCCATCTGTCTGTCCGAAACATAACGCCCAGACCCTTAATGCTAGAAAGCTGTCATTTGGCATGGATATGCATATTTATTAAAGCTCTAAAATTATATAATAAAATATTGAAAAACATTTTTTTCAGGATACCTCCCCTACAGCTTACGTGAGAATGAATTTTTTATTCGTTGCGTACCCTATAGTGTGGGTAATATTATGAGTCTTTTAAGACCATTTTTTACATTAAGGTTTCGTTTGCGAAATATTTGGCTTTAAAGTGCTAATTTTGGTTAGAGTCAAGTGTCCGGTTAAACGGTTGGAGTAGTAACGGTGGCATAAGTAGTTAATGAATAATAGTCGATAAACTTACTACTTCGGAACCCTACATAGTGGCCTGACACGCACTTGCCCGATTTTCAACTTGTACTGAGCTTGGATCAGAAAAGTAGGTATAATCTTCGTATCTAAAATTTTTGCTCCCCCACTTTGATACTTTTTTTAATGACACATTGCTGAAACCTATCCATTCCTGCTATAATTTGTGTAGAAAATATTTTCAGCCATAATGTTATTTGGTCCGGTGTGGTAAATTACAACTTTCACCAAAAATCATTACAATAATGGCATAAGTTACAAGGAATTATTATGTGGCGTGTTGCCAGAACTTTGAATAGGTTGATTTATGTTTTGTGATAGTACAGAATGAGTGAAAACTTATTTTACTTTCGTTGGTAAGAACTGTGTTTGGTATTAGGACTTTATATTATAATTCAAAAAGTTCAAATACCTACACATAAAAAAATCTATCTGGCTTAAAAATATTACTTTCATTTTTGTTGAGAGATTAGAATTGGAATAAATTAAAGTGTTTTAAATAAATATACATACTCGTATTTACGTTAGTTTTTCAGCAGAAATAGCTTTAACTATTTCTGCTATTGGATCACCGCTCTTATTCATAGAACGAGTAGGTATATACTCGTTATTCACAAAATGAGTATATACTCGTATTATCTACAAAATTAATTAATTCATTATAAATATAATAGATTATTATTATTTTGACGATAATCTAGCCACATTTTGAGCATAAGATAGATGACAAAAATTACAACACAAGAATATAAAAACAGAATATTGACCTTTTAGAATCGATTGTTATGTGGTCTATTCTATCTATATATTATATAAAACACACATATTTTCGGATGTCCTTTATAGACTCTGAAACCATCCAACCGATATGCCTCAAATTGATTTCATTTGAAAGGCAACAATCCGAAGGTGGTACATTCGGTCCATTGATAAAGTCGATTTTCCACTTTTTCCATACAACAATTTGAAGATATAAATATAATATAAATAAAGATATAAATATATGTAAAGATGGCGCATCAACGCCAAAACGTCCACACAAAAACACTGATCTGTCATTTTCATCAGATAAGATTTTTAGCGTAGTGGAACACGCCGGGTATCCCCTAGTTTTGTATAAAAATGTAAATAAAAATCACAAATTTAAATAAGCGCATGTTTTTAAAACGCATCAATTAAAAGGCCTTATAATATTTGACCTAATAATTAAAGACCTATTAATAAAATGCCTATTACACTTATGGGCTACTGGTAGTAGGTACATATATTCGTTCACTGGCCTACTGGAGGAGATTTCTTAATAAGAATAAGTAGTGCCCTTGTACAAACTGTTTCAAGTTGTTTATCCTGTAAATGTTTTGTGTGTACAAAATAAATAAATAAATAATCTATTAAATATGAAGTATTGCATAAATACTCGTTTGAGTAAGCAAACAACAAGAACTATCGGTGTATTTACTACCGGCGCCTACACGCCTAGTCTCACAAGAGGGATCAATACAGAGGCTGTCTTGCCACCCGCCAGCCTGTTTCCAGTCTCCTTACATTATCACTGTACTCTCACGACTCGCTCTTATCGCTTATGTTATCTGCATAATGCCGCAATATACATGGAATTATTTCCTTCATAGTCGTACACTCTGATAAGGGACTTAGATGTGTAAAATGAAAATTGACATACTAATTTCTGTATGTATCCTTATACGTTATGTTATATACGTTATGTTATACGTTACGTTATTGATTTACAAGTATGTAACTCGATTATTTCTTTTAGATTAAGCCTTTGTTTCCTTTTTCGTTTTAGATGAAGATGTAGAATCGTGTAGTTGAGGTCAGATTATCCGTACAACTCTTAATGTAAGTATAAAATTTCTGTTAATTTTAGAGTTTCGCCTATCTCTCTAAAACAAACCATGAGAAGTGAGCCAGATAGTTAAAATTATTTAAAAGAAAACACATAGTTAGCTTATTTACTAGACATATTTTACATTAGGCAATATTTGAATGTTATTTTACTCAATGGACATAAAACTCTATAAATAAACATGAAACATACGAGCTACGTGCACTAGTCAAATAATAGTTACTGACATTTAACCGGTTCTATAGCTAGAGTATTCATGTTATGTAAGAGAAATTAGAACGCCGCTGCGATAGCCCCCAGACTGAGTGGCGCCTTGGATCCCTTACCGATCTACGGGTAAGTAGGCTATGGCAATGCATACAGTATCTCTTGGCCTATGCAATATTGTTTTGGTTTTAATTGCATTATTTTACCTATATATTATACGAGTATATGTTATGTACCACTTTAATGATAAAATGGGATATGGTTATATTAGTATTTTTAGGGTTTATGTATATGCATATTTTATGTTTATATTATTTTGTTAATGATGTTTTAATGATTAATGTGTTTATTGAAAAATCTAACAAGAATTACGATGGGAAAACTTAATGCCATAGTAGAATTATTGTACACTAGCTGATGCCCGCAGCTTTGCATACGGAAATTATGTTTTAACTTATTCAAACTTTTATCCTGTTTTCCCGAGAAACGTTTTAATTTTCCGGGATGAAAAGTTGTCTAAATATGACCCAGAGTATCAGTAACAACTTTACCAATTTTCATCGAAATCCGTTCAAGGGTTTTTATGTGATGACCGGACAGACAAACAGACACTTTGAGTTTAATTATAGTATAGATTTCATGTATATCCGATCAGCCGTTTTTGCGTGATTGTGTGACAAACATCTAAACTTTCAGATTTATAAATAATATTAGTAGAATTATGTATATTATTCAATTATTCCACAAGAATCTTGATAAGGTGA
Organism: Thymelicus lineola; assembly: GCA_963932265.1. Lineage (NCBI taxonomy): Eukaryota > Metazoa > Arthropoda > Insecta > Lepidoptera > Hesperiidae > Thymelicus > Thymelicus lineola. The sequence goes on along the minus strand of OZ010694.1, from coordinate 6,969,410 downwards.
TAGGCAAACTAGCTAAACATAATGACAAGCGTCATTAATTTTTTTGTTAGAAAGCTACATACTTAACCTTCGTACTTTCACCCTTCTTGCGTGTTCAAGGATTAGATTAGGCAGACTTAATATTATTTGGAGCAAAATACATTTATCTTACAATTTTCTATAATATTTTCTATAACATTTTGTTTGAGTACGGTCTACGGAGACTGTTTTATTAAAAATCATAATTACGAAGATTGGCTTCCACTTGATTATTCCAGTTTATTTATGGGTAATGGTAACTATGGTACCCACATTTAACGGTTTGTCTGCTTGTAGGTGCCGTAAGAACATTACTTTGTATCCTACTAATATTATAAACTAGCTGTTGCCCGCAGCTTCGTACGCGGAAATTATGCTTATCATATTTATGTCCTATTTCACCCTATTGGGGGTTGAATTTTGAAATCCTTCCTTAGTGGATGCCTACACCATAAGAAGAATACGTGTGCGAAATTTTAAGTTTCTAGCCCTAACGTTTTGGCCTGTTCGTTGATACATCAATCAATCACTTTTGCTTTTTATATATACAGGTGTGTCCTGTCTGTTATATATACAAGCTTGTATACATGTATGTTTGTTACTGTTTCAGGCATAATCTAAAATTTAAAAAAAAAAATAACCGACTTCAAATGATGTACATCCAATAAAAAGAATCATCGTTATCGGTTAGCGTGATGATGATTGCGATGATGATATTCGTCCATTTATGGCGCTAATACTTAATGCAAATTTAAGACTTATATGCTTTTGACATGGATGCCATTGTCAAATCTCGCTTAAATTTATGTGGGACCACACAACAAGCACCAGCTTTCGATTAAAAAAAGAATAATCAAAATCGGTTCACCCAGTCCAAAGTTCCGAGGTAACAAACATAAAAAAATACAGTCGAATTGAGAACCTGCTCCTTTTTTTGAAGTCGGTTAAAAATTTTACATATTTTCATGAAATTAAACACACAGTTACATGATCTGGAATAAGACAGGGCACTTATTATTCTGGAAAACGCGGGTAAAGCTGTGGGCAGATCACTATTACATAATAAAGCTTTATAAAGAAGTATGCAGCCCGGCCCAGTTTATTATTTTATCTACTAAATTACTTTAATATCTTTCTTCAATTTTACCACATTTTTATCTGACTAGCTCCATTAGATAATATCACACGGGTCGCTAAGTTAACATACAATCAATCAAATGACGCGGCAAACAACTCGATCGGATTACAACATTATATTATTGTAATTTTTTACGATTTCAATATTTTTAACACCACTTAGGTAACTATTATTTTATTTTTTATACCTCAATATATAATACTGATTTTGTTGTTGAAATTATCAGCGCCCTCCTTTTAGAACGAAATGTATTTAACGCCAATAAGCGTCAATGATCTTTGTGGTGTAAGGTGTTAAGAATATCCCACCAAAAACATAAATGTAAAAAAGGATACCCAAGTTCAATACAAAAATTATGCTTGGCTGTGGGCTTCGCCGCAAAAAAAATGGAGATCTAAATGAGTGCCAAGTCCTTGCAAAATCGAAATATGTATTTATAGCAACAAAACAATTGCTGTTATTAAAAAATGTGAGATCTTAAAGTAGGTTAGATTTGACTTGGCCAGTTTTCATTACATCAGTCATTTTATAAAGTTATTCAACATTTTAATTCTGATAAAAAATTCTGATAAAGGACTAAACATAAGTACTTCAATATAAATTCACCATTTTTAAATTTTCTTCTGCAAGAAGTACAAATAAGGTAAAAAATAATTACCCTATGCGAAGCTGCGGGCAACAGCTATTCTTAAATTAAAATTTATTAAGTGAAACTTCCGACAGTATTATTTACACTAAACAAAGCTCAGAATACTCTCGATTAAGTCACCTTTCATACAAAAAAACTAGATCAAAATCGGTTCATTGGTTTGGGAGCTACGATGCCACAGACAGACATACCTACAGATACACAGACACACAGATACACAGAAACACAAACACTTCAAACTTATAATACCCTTCTTTTTTCGTCGGGGGTTAAAAAGAACGATATTTACGTAATAAACTTTATAGAAAGCCTGATACAATGAGTAATTGGTGATCGTTTCGTGCACGAAGACTATTTGTAAATGTAGGGATTACGATTCCCGAGGTAAAGCAAGGCCGGGTAACTACTTTTTTATGTTAATGAAGCGTAGGGGATCTTTTATGCTGCATCAGGAACACGTAGGTTTCCCATTGGTTTAACTAGAAGGTTAGTAGTTAGCCCGGCAGGTAAAAAAGCCTAACCCAATGAACATCGATATAAAACTGGTAGTAACTAGAATCCAGTGACCTTTGACATTAGAGACAAGGCACTATAGCCTCGATCGTTGTTTAACAGGTTCAGGGTGCAACTCGAGCAGCTAGCTTGGCTTGGACTTATGAATGGAACCTCTTAATTACTATTTAAAACTATAACAAAAAAATAACCGTCTTGAAAGAAATCGTATTCAAAAAACATATCAAAATCGCCTTATATGTATATACCTATAACATTTTGGAAGTTCCCTCAATTTCTCATGGATTCCATCATCAGAAAATTATGAGAAAAATATGGGACCAATTTGGAAGCATACCCGGCTTCAAATGAATAACGAATCTTCCAAATTGATTGATAAATGATGTAGTTCTGGGTTAACAAACATTAAAAAGAACAACATAACCATACATACAATCAAATCGAGGACATCCTTATTTTTTAAAGTCGGTTAAAAACTATTTTTTTATAGTTAGATATAAAGACAAATAGACGTAAGTGCAGTGAATGTTTCTATTTTTAGAGGGGTCGATCTGGTAAGGCTTGATAAGCGTGGGTCGACGAGCGCTACGCGATCCGGTAATCGATTGCCCCCGCCCACTCACCACTCTCAAATATATCCTATTGCTACCAGCATTATTTATTTATGAATGTCCCTGTCTGAGCGACGTGTTTATACGTCAACCCTTTGTTTTGAATTAAGTTTATTTTTGAACATGTGTATATTTGTTTTTGGACATATCTCAATAAAGACATTTTTAACGTAACACGAATACTTATGTTAACGATTAAGTAGTAGGTATTGTTTGATTTAAAAATTTGTTGTTGAGTACTTTAGGTATAAGGATTATGCCTTGTATTTTTTATGCATTATTTATTACATATGTCCTATCTCTATTTGCCATAGGTATCTAGAGATATTATCGTATTATTAAAAAAATATTCCGCAAAACCATAATTATTTATTTACCAAATTTTTAAATTCCTAAATATTTTACAAGCATTATACTTTATCGACAACTACATCAATCGACGCCATACTAACATGAAAATGAAGAAATATAAAAATAGGGCAAGTAAGATATAAAAGTAGGATTAGTAACAAGCTTGCGACTGATGCGGTTTTAGATTACCTAACCATAATTTGCGACGCGTCGCGTTTAATCTTGTTTTCTAAAGCTCGCTGCTCACGCGAAGATGCGCTTTGAACTTCCTGTTTTAACTTTTAATTGTGTGACAGACGAGCGATGCAAAATATGCAAATACGTGATAGATGTATAAAAACTACATATTTTATATGTACCGACATTGTTTAATTATTCTTATTACGTTCCTCTTGCGACTTCGCAACTTGTCTCATCTTATTTATTTACATGTTATGAAAACTTATGAGTGATGAACAGAGAACAGCAGCTGATAAACCTACGTTAAAATAATGCTGCGTAGCGGTTACATCACTTTTAGTTGGTACTTACTTTACAGACATCTGTTTTTATACTGCCTACATTTACACTTGTATTTTTGCTTGGAGTACTACTTAAAAGAAAAATTATAATAAGAATAATAAATCATAATCCTAATAAACGCGATTAATTTGATATCGAGAAATTAAGTATAAAATGTAATTAATGTATCTATCTGTTACACGATATTACTCGTACAATTTATTATCGACAATCTAATCTCTATTCAAAATGTCATATGCCTCGTAGTATGTGGGCGGTAGTTAATCATTCTGCAATCAAATCCCGTTCGGAACCAGAGGTGGTCGTAGACTTAATAACAATCTGTTACAGCAGTCGTGTATTAATAGAATGTGTACGCTTTCAAAATAATAGAGCCATTTACTTGTGTATACCTATGCCTTTGTGTATTTATTACATAGGAACCGTACCTATAACAGTGTACGTAGGCAGACGTCACCGATCTTATCGATCTTAACGCTTTTTGGAGAACTTGCATAATACCTACCGAACAAAACAAAACTGCCATAAAATCAACCAATTAAAATGAAATCACTGAGCTGTGCCTATATTATTTGTTACCGAATTCGTTCAAATAACACTAATTGGGGACCGTGAAATAAACCGCAAACTGACTGCGGTTAACACGCCCAAGCCCAAACTGAATTCATTCATGTGCAGTGATTTTATGTCAAAAAGTGTGGTGTCGTAATACTCGTAATATGATATTTATTTATTTAAACTTTATTGCATTCATACACTGAATTACAATGGGCGGACTTAATGCCAAGTGGCATTTTCTACCAGTCAACCCTGGTGATGATGAAAAATTGAAATATTGTATTAATTTTATGTTGCAGTGTGTGGTATCGGGAGCCGATGGGGCGGCGGCGGGCGGCGCGATGAGCTAGCGGCATGGTGGGGGAGGGGGCGGGCCGCGGCGGCACGCGCTGGCACGTGGGCGACTCGCCCCCGCAGCACATGGGCTACGCGGCGCCCGCGCACGATGCGCCTCTGGCCGCGCTCGGGCCGGCTGCGACCGCCATGCCCGCCACGGCCGCCACCACTGCCGCCGCCGCCGCGCTGCAGAGGGCGCAGTCCAGGTATCACACTTACACCATTCGTCTGTTTCCTTTTACAGCAATTAAGCTAGCGTTACCTGTTATGGCAAAAAGTACAGATTCAGTAGTGTAGTGGAATTGGTAGAGTGTAGAACGTGGTATCGTTGTAACACCGTATTACAAAATTTAATCTCATCAATCAAATCCAAGGTACCACGCTGCATGGAACACCGTCTGCACCTTAGCATCCGCTTCGCTTATACGAGTACCTATGCTACGGCTACGTTAGTATCGCCGAAGATTTACGATTTCATGACAACCATTGCCAATGTAAAAGGGGAAATTTTGTCGTGATGAATGATGATAACTCAAATACGAATACATATTTGTCTACTAATGTAGCCGCAGCATTATAAAGCATGAAAGCCAACTTTCCAACATGACATTTCTCTTACAATTGACGGCAACGCAACGGTGTTGGCTTCGGAGTTGCCGAGGTCCATGGGCGACGGTGACCACGTAACATTGGGTGATTCATCTGCCTGTTTGTCGGCATTTCACATGAAAACGGTAGGTATTATTTGAAGTAGGTAACTCTGACAGTTTTCATCGGAGCTAAACATTGGTATTGAACTAGTAAATAGATATACAGTGAAGTATGTACAATTACACAGTTTATTTATTCAGTTATTCAATGTAGATTCGCATGTATTTCTAGACGTATGCGACATAATATACAGAATGCGTGAGTTTTTAACCAATACATTGTCAGTTGATATTCAACGAGGCTCAAAGCTTTAATCTCTATAGACTCGTTGACTCGAGAGGCTCAATTCAAAATCCTCTCTGCTCTTTAATACCCCCCTGATGCCACTACGTAAAACATATTTCTTTCATAGTGTTGAGAAGAATCAGTTACAAAAGGCTACGTCAGTCTTTTTATTTTATTACTGATAAACACTCAATTTATTTATGTTCCATAGTTGAGCACTCTTGAGAGGAGAGCCATTGCGCGTGTTCTATCACTCTGATGCAATGCGGCTAGATCCAATCATAAATAAATTTAAGTAGGTATGCGCTACGAACTCGCTATTATGATATATTATTATAATTTGTCATATTTTGCTCTATATTTCTATATACCTACCATTATTACAAGTTATTATTGGATCTCCTCTAAGTACCTTTGAGAGAGGTTAAGCCCACAGTCTACCAAATGGCCAAATGCGAGTAAACTGTCTTCCGCTTTGAGAACATTAAGGTATACATAAGTATATATGTACGTTTGCCATTTATCGTCACTGAAGCAAAGGCAATTGATTACCTACACTTCATTAGCCACAACATACTTCAAAACCGACACATTAAGTTTCGAAACTTGTTCCATAGCAGAGTAGATGTGGCGATTAGATAAATATCTGGCACGCTAGCGAAGCATGATACTCTTAAGTAAAATATAATAATACTAGCTGTTGCCCGCAGCTTCGCTTACGGATTATGTTCTAACTTATTTGTACTTCTTGCAGACTGTATGATATGATATGTACTTAAATTTAAGAATTTATATACTGAAACCCAGGATACTATCACAAACTTTGCTGTTAAAACTTGCTCACTACGGCATAAAAAATAAGGCTCTTAGCTTGATCGCGTCTTATTTGAGTGATAGAATACAAAAAGTTAGCATAAATGATATTAAGTCGTCGGGGTCACTAGCGGTGATGGGTGTACCACAGGGCTCAATCTTGGGTCCTTTTCTTTTCCTGGAATACATTAATGATTAACCCCATTATGTGAAAAACCAAGCGGATATTGTACTATTTGCTGATGATACATCATTAAAATTTAATTGTGATAGGAATAAAGATTTCGACGACGTGAATAGTGCTCTTTCACATGTCTTGCATTGGTTCACTATTAATAATTTACTATTAAATGCAAAAAAATCTAAATGTATAGAGTTTGTACTACCTAATGTTAAAAAAAGTCAAGAAATCTCTTAAACTAAATAATGAAACTTTGAATATGGAGAAATCTACCGTCTTTTTAGGAGTGACTTTAGATAATACAATAAATTTCAATGGGGCCCACATTATAACCAATCTCGCGACTAAACTCGGTAGGGCTGCTTATGCTGTTTTATTTATTTATTTTATTTTCTTTATTAGGTTTACCAACGATTGTTACATTTTAACATACAACATTAATACACACTGTACTTAGCTTAATGCACAATCACTGGTAAACACTGAATGCTTTAATTGTAATTAAATCTAATCTAATCTGTTAGAAAAATAAGGCAGTATACTGACGTTGAAACTGCTAGGATAGTGTATTTCGCATATTTCCACAGTATTTTGTCTTATGCCATCTTGCTGTGGGGCAAAGCAGCCAGTATAGAACAAATTTTAATACTACAAAAAGAGCTATTAGGGACCTAAGTTTATAGGTCTCGGGAAACTTTGCGTGAAAAGTTCAAATATATAGGTTTAATTACAGCAGCTTCACAGTATATTTACAGTAATGTAGTTTTTATACGGAATAATAAAAGCGCGTATAAACAAAATTGTGATAGTCATAATCGCCAAACAAGAAGAATGTACCAATTAGTAACGTAATCTTATCGCCTTTGTAAAGTGTAGCGATCTTTTATGGGGCTTGGTGTACAATTCTTTATTAAAATCCCGAAGTTAATACGTGACTTGCTAGTGGAATTGTTTTTCATCGAAATCCGTTCAAGGGTATTCATGTGATGCCCGGACAGACAGACAGACACTTTGAGTTTTATTATAGTACATACTAGCTGATACGGAAATTATGTTTTAACTTACTCAAACTTTTGACCTGTTTTTCCGGGAAACCTTTTAATTTTCCGGGATGACAAGTTGTCTAAAATATGACCCAGGGTATCAGTAACAACTTTATCAATTTTCATCGAAATCCGTTCAAGGGTTTTTATGTGATGGCCGGAAAGACAAACAATTCATTATAGTATAGATCGATGGGACAATAAAGCGCGATGTTTAATCGTATCCATAGTGTAACATAGTTAGGTCACTTTTTTATAGTATTGCTGGACATTTCTGTAATCTCTTTATCTCTATAAAATTCAACACTTTGCTGCTATCATATAGATACTTAACTTTCCGACATCTTTATTTTCTTTTTCAATAAGATACTGGACTTCTACGGGACTATGTGGGGTTAATAAATGTGCAATAACGGAATCCATCGCAACCTCTGATCCCATTGAAATTGAAACACTTCTTCTGAAACCAGCAGTCGTACAGTCAGTTGAACCGAAAACACAAATATTTATAGATCGATGTCGTCTCTGCCGCCGGAGCCGTTCATGATGCTCCGCGCGAAGGCGCTGAGCAAACGCGTCATCATCAACGTCGGCGGCGTGCGGCACGAGGTCCTCTGGCGCACCCTGGAGCGGCTGCCACACACGCGGCTGGGCCGGCTGCGAGACTGCAACACACACGAGGCCATCACTGAACTCTGCGATGACTATTCTCTGCAGGACAACGAGTACTTCTTCGACAGGTACGCTTTTACGGTTTCTTTTTAGCGCTTAGTAAAAACAATTAGAGACAGACGAAAGTGGATCAGATGTCAATAGTAGTAGTAATATGATACTTTTAGAGATAAGTGATTTTTTGTTGTAGGATTTAGTGAAGTGTAGTGGAAGGAACGAGGATTATGATTACCGGTAGATATAGGTTTTTCGGTGCGGTATTGCTCACTGATAAATAGATAATGTATCTTTTTAGTGAGACTTCTCTATTATGTATCAGACAATGATGTTCAAAAAACTATAGATACGTCATGCCCTTACAAATCAACCAAAATATCTGTTCCGAAAAGAGCTACAACACACACACGATTATATATCTTTTGTTTCACTACATCAATCAGACTACATTAATACACGAAGGCATTTTAACGTTTGTATGTCAAATCTCAAGCACTTTTGACAACAACAACTTGTCTTGTCTTGTAATAACAGAGCGACTACGAGTAAACAGAGGTCAATTGACCGCTCTTATGATCTTCATCTTCGGCGCGCTAGTGACATATTTAATATCTACCTCTGTTTTACTTCTAATATCATTGGTATCAAACTATTAAAGCATAATGATAGTTGAAGAAAGTTTACGTGGTAGGGGGGTGTTAGTTGCGCAATACCAGGTATTATGATAGTATTGGTTTCAAGTGCCTCGCTTCGCTTCGGTTAAAATAGTCGTCGGTACGCGTAAAGCGCAAGACAGTTTATAAGAATAAATTAGTACAATCATACGATTGACTTGGAAATTCGAATTCCCTGGAATTGAAACAAAAATAGGATAGGGTTAGAAAACATTTAGAAGCAATTTCATTTCAGGAAATTCTGCTCACGGAATTCGTCCTTTCTCTATAAAATAAGTACTTACTAGTATAGATACCGAGATATCCCCCAGGCCCTAGCCTGGCCTATGCGATCACGCCTGGGGAACGGCCGTGCGTGCTCCAATTTATTATTCATGTTGCAGACTTGAATTTATGTATCAGAGAGATCCGGCTTCACGTTACTTTGTGACGTATTGTGCAATGTCATCACATTTATGACCTCTTGTTGGAACGAAGTTCCTTATCGCGCGTTGTGAAAGGGGGCTAGACGGAAAATTACGACACTTTTTGATTCTTACGAATGACGACACTTTTTTTGAAGTGATTCAGAGAGTTTTACAGAGATGGCGCTGTACAACAAAACAATACTTAAATCGAAAGGAACTTCGTTCCATCCGGGTGTCCCTTGACACCTCTCATGTTTTTTTTTATTATAGATATGTTTAATCCCCCTACAGTCTTTGATGATGCTTATTGATTTAAAAAATTAAAATTAAGTTTCTTCCGAAAAATTTCAGGCATCCGAAAAGCTTTAGCTCCATCCTTAACTTCTATCGGACTGGCAAGCTGCATTTAGTGGACGAGATGTGCGTGTTAGCATTTAGCGATGATCTCGAATACTGGGGAGTGGACGAATTGTACCTGGAATCGTGTTGCCAGCACAAGTACCATCAAAGGAAAGAACATGTGCACGAAGAAATGAGAAAAGAGGCGGAGAGCTTGAGACAACGCGAGGAGGAAGAGTTCGGCCAGGGAACCTGCGCCCAGTACCAGAAATGGCTATGGGACTTGCTCGAGAAACCCACCACAAGTATAGGAGCCAGGGTAATGTATATAACGAGCCTAAAACAGAAATTAACATTGTCTATATTTAACATTACATTATCAAGCTGCCAAGGATAACTTTAATTTAAATTGAAACTGGAGGTACCGATAAAAGCTTAAATTACAAAAATATTTAGAATTAAATACATCACTTCAGTAGATAAACGCTTTTGTCTATTGTGAACCACAAACTCTAATTATACTTACATAATTAAGAAATATTGCACCGTAGATTGACAAATGTACGGCTGTTAAAGTAAATATTTTTTGTAATTTGAATACACTGTACACGGCTACTTTAAGTATTTATATTTTATCAATGGTTTACCAACTTAATTTTAACTGTCACATGTTGTTATTGATAAATTATTCTAACTAATTATTAAGTTTTGCACATTGTATTGCTTCTATTTTTTGACAAGGAAAATCTGATATGACCTAACCTATTGATAAATAACATTATTTTTAAATAGATATTACTTACCTAAAGGTAGACCGCATGAAAGATGGAAAGACGAGTTAATAGCAATCGCTGGAAAAAGCTGGCAGGAAACTGCAAAAGATCGTGAAAAATGGCAAGCCCTGGAGGAGGCCTTTACCCGAAGAGGGGTCCTCGAAAATAAAAATTAAAGTGCCCTTACACTAGAAACGGACCTTAATGTTTAATAATCAGTGACGGGCATAGCGACCAAAACTATAAATGTAAATTTTTTTAAGAGGCTTTATTATTATTATTATTACTTACCTATGATGGAGATCACTGAAAATTTAATAATTGAAGTAAACAGAGATATCAATCAGATTTTGCTTGTAACGGCGCCCCTTAGGCTGTTTGTTTGTAATGATGCATTTAATTATTGTAATGTGTAATTAATAAGAATGGAATAATTTAGTTTTGTGATCGTGGTGCATGAATAACATCTATCTGACTATGTCACTGCTCTTCCCTTCCGTAGATTAAGCGTGGTTTGTTTGAATGTGGTGTTGTGTTCCGGTGTACGTTCACTGTATGTACGTCACTTGTCGCTTTTGTCCAAACTGTGCGTAGTTGTTTGTCTTGTAAACCCGTTAATTTATACGTGTGGTGCGACGTTGTGTAAGTATTATTGACATACATTGACTCTCATTTCTATTATGTCAATGTTTTACCTTGTAATTATTAAGGCTTTACCTATGTTATTGTCCTCATTTGCTACTGTTACACCCTTTTACTTATGTTTTGCAATGATAGGTACAAGTTGCAAAATCTGTTTGCCGATATTTTTGATGGTTTACTTTGCCTATACCGTTACGGCATATTTATTATATCTATCATATAGCTTTTATTAAAAATATTTCTGTTAAGTAGCTTTTAAATATATAATTTTGTGTTGCTTAGTTTTACCATCTTTGATGATTAATAGATGTTTTAATTTTGATGGAAATCTTTTATTCTATACTTAATACTTTCACCAAATAAAAGGTTTTTACAAGTTTAAAGGTTTCTGGGGTTCTCATTGGATAGCTAATTTATAATAGATACAGAGTAATGAACATCCCTACTAACTAGACCCCATAGTATATAAAATCAAATGCGCGCAATAGATATTTCTTGAGTGCTAACAAATGTGGATGTTAAGCATAATACCATCCCTTTACTTGACAGTTGGTATGTCCATTGATATACATGTGATATCGTTTTCTGCATATTTAACACTACAGACTACAACTACTCTCTCTTTAATCGATCCTATAGACCCGTTTTGAATCCTATCCTGAAATAACTTTAATAAATTAACTACAGATTGGTGACTTTGGGTTTAAAAATTGAATTAAAATTAAATATAATTCAGTGAAAGTGCTTAAATGGTCATTAATATATTATTACCTTCCTATTAACAGTCCATTTCATTTATTTCCTTATTGTTTATATGCTGTTATTTAAATATACCGGTTTTCTTTGCAATATTATTGAAATCACTTCTTTTGCTTAATTTTATTATATTTATATGAGTTTTGTCCTTGAAGCAGATTATGTTAATAATGTTTAATGTTGGTGTAACAGATTTCAAGTCTTCAATACATTTTTAAATTATTCTGATTCAAGGCACATCAAGCAAACGAAATACAAATGAGCTTATTTTTCGTAACATATTACAGTCAAAGTGTGTGACGCACACTGTGTCGAGATGTTTTCGTTACAATAATTTTTAATGTTCACAGCCGCGTCGATCGTTCTCCGACTTCTCACTTTATATAAAAAAACAAAGCTTAATTGTTGTCGCAAATTGCAAAATGGGATGGGCTTACGCGATGTGACCAGCCGCCGCCGGCGACGCTCCGGGGCCCGCGTGCGGGGCGGCACGGGACGGCGAGGGCGCCCTGCGGACAGTGCGTGGACAGACCCGTCCGTAGTGCGCGCGCCGCGCCCGCGCCGCCTCCCACCACGGCTGAGCGCCGCTCCGCCGGCATACCCACCCGCCTGTCCCGCCCCCCTCCACATACCCCTCGACCGACCGCTCCTCGAACCCACCAGCGCTTCCGCTTCGTGGTACTGATCCGACTAACAGAGCGACGCGGGCGATGGACGAACGAGCGTCTCACGACACCATGACGAGCGACCGTCTCAACGCGCGTCCGTCCACCCACTGTCATCACTTTTATTTACTACACCTCGACTACACAACACTACTAACATGATACCAGTTACCCACCAACACGAATAGATGTTATTTTTACACCAAAATTTATTCAGTAATCTTAAGACATTACGATAAGACATTGGCTTGACTCGTGTAAATACATACTTTTAGGTACTTACATACATCTAACTTTCAGTATTATAATTGTACCACCTTTGTTAATAATTGTACAGAATGTGTATAGGAATAGCTCTGTATAAACACTGGCATAACTAACTTACACGTTCCACGTACCTCCGGTAATCTGGGACATTGTCGTGATGTGTAATAAGAGCGCGGTATCGGCCCCCTATGTCGCGGGGCGAGACGCCTGCTGACGCGGCACGTGCTTGCAGGTGATCGCGGTGGTATCGATCCTCTTCATCGTGCTGTCCACGATAGGGCTCACTCTCAACACGATACCCCAGATGCAAGTGTACGACGACAAGGGCACGCCCATGGACAACCCGCAGCTGGCCATGATTGAGGCCGTGTGCATCACGTGGTTCACGCTCGAGTACGTCCTGCGATTTAGTGCCTCACCGGATAAATGGAAGTTCTTCAAGGGTGGACTCAACGTCATAGATTTACTGGCTATATTGCCCTATTTCGTATCTCTATTCTTACTCGAAACGAATAAAAATGCAACTGATCAGTTTCAAGATGTGCGTCGAGTCGTACAAATATTTCGTATAATGCGAATATTGCGTATCCTAAAACTCGCTCGCCATTCAACCGGGCTGCAGTCACTGGGGTTCACGCTCAGGAACTCGTACAAAGAGCTAGGACTGCTCATGTTGTTCCTCGCGATGGGGGTGCTCATATTCTCGTCGCTGGCGTACTTCGCTGAAAAGGAAGAGCCGGGGACTAAATTCATTTCCATTCCGGAAACGTTCTGGTGGGCCGGCATCACCATGACCACAGTCGGATACGGTGACATTTACCCCACGACCCCGTTGGGCAAGGTCATCGGCTCAGTTTGCTGTATTTGCGGCGTGTTGGTAATTGCGTTACCCATCCCCATTATTGTCAACAATTTCGCCGAGTTTTACAAGAACCAGATGCGGCGAGAGAAGGCGCTGAAGCGACGCGAGGCGCTCGAGCGCGCTAAACGTGAGGGCTCCATCGTTTCTTTCCACCACATTAACTTGCGCGACGCGTTCGCCAAGAGCATGGATCTCATCGATGTGATCGTCGACACAGGTCAGTACCGAGTAGTCCATTCCCCGCTGTCGCTTTGCCATGTCATGTGCCTCCTCTGTCCTCCGCTCGATTGTAACTCGTATTCACTACGCAAGCATGCTTTTCGTTCTCAGTGCCTCATTTTTATTGTTGTTTGTTGAATGCAACGAATGTTGTTTGTACCTAAACGTAAGCACGTCGCATCGATTAGCTCTCCGGACTCGCAGGCATATTGTATCGAAAATCAAACAGTTCACGTTACATCGCAGCTACAGCTACTCGTATGTTCACTCGTTCCTTCCGAGGAGATACACTCAGAGTGTTTTATTCCTTGTCTTCAGGTGACAAGTGCGTCCTCATTGAGGCAAGAGACGACGCCAGGTGAACTACTTACGACTATCGCACAGTCGTCACACCCGACCCCTAATTATTAAATCCGTAGCTCGGGGTAGGGTCCGCGTCGCGTGTAGCTTGCGATGTGCGACGAAGACACTTTATCTAAGGTCGATTACATTGTCAGCGTAAGCCTAACGCTTCCTAGAACTAACATTCATTTCTCGTGGACTGTCCGTTGTGTGTGTATCCGGAGGCCGCTGGATTGTTAATGTTCGTGCGGAATGTGTGTTGTGTAGTTCCCGTCGCTATTTACTGGCATTTGTTAACAATGTGTGACACGTCTGCTTTTCAAAATGTATATAGACTATGATTAAAAACGCTTATCGGGAGTTCGAGGGAGAAGATATAGAAAACTATGCTACTTAAGATGCTATGTGTGTCCAGGACACAACTTGTCGCAGGGGGACGCGACTAGTTTGGAAGGCGAAGCCCCCGCCGTCACCGGCTGCTACAAACAGTACGAACACGCCATCGGTAATAAGATACCGCAAGGACCCGATCCCGCTCAGGTAAGCGCCTTTACCACAAACGAGGGTGCGTCCATTACTAAATTACTCAATTATGCTTTCTATCAGTGTATATGTAGAATTATGTAAATTAAGCGTAATACGTATTGAAGCAGCTAATAGTTTTTAAGCTTGTTTGTTTACTTATCTTTAAGACGCATCCACTTTTGACTTATTTCGTTTTCAACCCTGCTGTTAACACTTGAGATCGTAGTTTCAGAGCAGTCCTAAGAAAGAGCGACGCTTCTCAACCGAAGGCCTAGGCACACCGGAAAAGCGCTTGCTTATAAATCCCGAGCCAACTCCAGTAAGGATTTAGTTTTATTTTTAGCAACCGCTTTCATGTTGTTTATGCAATTATTTACGAGGCATTTTTATTACTAATTATTATATTATTATATAACAGCGTGAAATTTCGATAACTACCAGTAATGTCAGTTTTAAACATGTGCACTCGCTGATTTTTCTCTCCCTTCGCGTTTCAATGAATTAATATTTGTTTTGTATGAAAAATTTATCATGAAGAAATTTTGACGAAAAACTTTTTTTTTACCTTGTTGATTAGTTGACGCTGGTGTAAGTAAGTACCGCTCTTCATATTATTTATTTCGAAATCTTACTTTTTTAGTTATTTGATTGGCTATTTAATCGACATTGACTGCGGACTCATGGCTAAAACATTCTCATTTTGTAGTAATTTTTTGTGGTATAGTAAATCATTCAGTACATCCTAAGGAAACTAAAGGATTATTTATGCACAATATTTTTAATTTTAATAAATAAAAATATAAAAAACCTCTTCCATTATACAGTTTTTAAATTTGTTTATTTTTCATTTGTGAAATTCTTCTGATACCCATTTTTTTAGAAAAATCTGAAATGAATACAATATGTTGTTATAACTCAACAGCTTTAGCTGTAATTTTTTATTGCAAAGAACAGTACGCTACTGTAAATGCAGTGAATACCTCGTACTAATTTAAACAACCACAATGATGAAAACGAGTACCCTTTTGGCATAGGCCCTTAACTGGCTCGCGGTTTTCATTATCATAAATTATGCGCATCCCTGAACTGATGGCGCTACGAACGAACGTAGCTTCTACGCTACGGCGTCGCTACGAAATTAAGCTACGACTTAAGTGCTACGATGCATGACTACAAGTTTAAAAATTTGTTAAATCACCTTTGAAAAATAAATTAAGTGAAATTTCACGCTACCTTCCTAGTATATTTATGAAGCTGTTTTTATTAAATTTCTAATTTCCACGGAATTTGTAACAACCAATAACCAAGAAAGCATGTGATATGGCCAAAATTCCTAACATACTTCTAACATGACGCAACAAAGACTGCATTTGGTGCTAATTACAGATGAAATTAATGAGAATGAGCCAATATTATCTATAGGTTAATAAATACTAGAAATAACCACTAATATTTCTCTTTTCTAGGAAAAGAAGATGGCTGACAAACAGCTTGACTTGGATCAGCTGCCTTCTGAGTTTGAATGTTGTTTTTGCACGTTCAAGGTACTAAGCACTAACATGTGGCCACAACTGTATGTTTTACCTTATTACCATATTTATAAAACATACTAATTTATTTACACTATTTAATCCGATTAAATGATTTTTATACATTTAGCGTCCATATGTAAGTATCTAATTACATTACTTGCAACGAAGTTCCTTATTTTACGTTCACTATTTTAATTGTAGTTTATTTACATACATAAATACAAGGGCACTTTAGATAATAAGTAAGATATGACTAACTATATACAAATAGGCATTTTTTCACAACATTGCACTGCCAATTGATTCATGTTTTTTTTGTATTGTTAAGATAAAAAACTATGGTAAGTGGGTGTTAAAGTTTTAGGAATTAAATTATTTAAGACTCGTAACTGTTTCGGAAAATAAAATAACTTAGCCACTTTCAATCTTTAAGTAGGTAAATCCATAGTTATTAGGTATGCATAAAGTATTGTAGATTCCAAGTTACATAGTGTAAATAACATCATGTAATTTTCATTACAATAACAATGGCACAGAAGTAAATTATTTAGTAATTAGTTAACTTCCTTCATAATTAAAATAATCATTGATAGTAGAAACAATATTGCAGCATGAGAATTAGCTATTTCGGTAATTCGGTAATAATAGCTTGGAAACAACAAACCGGACTTAAAAATACAACTCTTATGGAGTTATATAGTTAGAGTGAGAGTTATATAGTTAGAGAGTTCATACAGAGTGTAATGTGAAAGAGACATAAATATAAAAAAGAGAGCGATAATTTTTATGAAAGTATCATCTCTCGGTATAGGGATACAAGGAGTTCATAGACGCTGAGCAGCTGATGCCAATGCCAACGTCAGACTTGCGACAGCCGGTATGTGTGGAGCTGGCCTGTCTGCAGCGGCACCCCGCGCCCCGCGCGCTCCCCGAAGCCACTCCTAACAGCCTCGACAGCCCTGGTAAGCTGCTTGCATCACAACCATAGCACTAACATTAACCAGTGGTTTGATTAAGGGCAGTTGAATAGTTTGTGGATATCACTTTGTGTCTCACTTTAATTTCACTTTCATTTCTTTGAGTTTTTTAACCAAGCACATTGGCTTTTTTGTGGATTTGTATTTTTTTTATTAAGCTTTTATCGCTGTCTATCTACTGTCCTTAATCTGAGTACGACCACCACTGCACCTAATCGTATTCGGAGGCAGAAGTGGAATTACTATGAATTGGCTATTTTGAAATTAACACTTTTGTCCAAATTTTAAATAGGTACATTGGAGTATTCTTCTCTTTCGAGGTAAATTTAATAAACCATTTGAAATCTCAATATGTAAACATAAAATTTTGTTTGATAGAAAAAGTATATAAGGGTTATGTTCCACTACTATTTCCGTCAAATAAATTGTTACTGCACACTCAATTGAGTCTTTTAGAATGCAATATATTAAAATAGATTTATTATCTCCCTAAATCATCCGTGGCCGACCCAAGCCGAGGCAAGCAGAGTCGCTCACACTAAAATTGCCACATAGAAGATATGAATCTTTTTTTAATCGGCTCAGCCCGATACCTACTGTGTCGATAAATTGGGGGGACCCAAATAGATAAATAAATAAAATACATGATGTTAAAGATGAAACCGTTTGCTTACCTGATTAGGTATACGTAGTACCAGTATAGAAATGTAATTGGATTAAATCAAATACAATTTACAGATTTTATGAACACAAATATAAATATTTGTAAAATATATAGAACATTCACAAATACTATCGGCAATAACAACAGTAAGCAATCTCTTTATTATTAGTTAATTAAACAGGTTAGTTTTTTTGTGTGTATTGTAATATTGTATACATACCTCGTGTGTAGTCGATGTCACCCACAGTCCACAATTCACAGTCCAGCCCACAGTCAGTACACAG
Organism: Thymelicus lineola; assembly: GCA_963932265.1. Lineage (NCBI taxonomy): Eukaryota > Metazoa > Arthropoda > Insecta > Lepidoptera > Hesperiidae > Thymelicus > Thymelicus lineola. Next base: position 6,951,144 of record OZ010694.1, on the reverse strand, counting down.
CACCACAGCACCACCGCACCGGCCAGCACCCACTCCGTTCCCGGTGTGCGCCGCACACACTATTGTTTAAAACCTTGACGTGCACAGCTCCAAGTGCGTCTATGTCTTACGTTGCAGATACATTTGCATCATGCCTTACGCACCCTTTTCCTTCAGAGGGCGACATCGCATGCGAGAACGACTCGTCAAACTTGTATGTGAATCCTCTGGATGGTAGCGGCGGCGCCGCTGGAGTTGAGGGCAGGGTATCGGCGGAGTATAATGGTGTGCGCAAGAGCGCTTCGGGGGACGTATTGTGTGCGAAAGATTCGCAGGGCGAAGGGTCACCGCGCGGCTCGCGAGGCAGCTTGAGCGAGGCGGGCGCGGCTGACGTCACAGGCGGCCCGGTCGAGCCGACGAGCGCTGACCTTCCGTTAGCCAGCGACGACGCGCCTTCGGTCGCCGGCCTATCCCCTGACGATACCAAGCCCAAACACAGAAAAGCGCGCTTTCAGCAGGTCAGTCCGCGCCGCCTCCACCGTAACACGTCTCGGTAGCACGGGAGGGCTCAGCGTCGCACGGCGCACGGCGCACCCAGTAGTGACGTAGTACTAACAGCGCACTTAACCGACACTTCCTTGCGTGACAACTGCTCGACGTTTTTATGCACGGTCTAGCAAAACGGTAGATGTTCTTGGGACTTGCATGCTGTTTTATGCTCGTTTTAACGTAGGTATGTATGAAATCTTAGAAGTAAGATTGGATTAGGAAATTCTTTTGTCTTTTGCAGGAATGGCCGGAGGAGGAGAGGAAGCCGCCAAGAGGAATTGCAACGAGAATCATTAACCACCACATTCTCTTCGGTGAGACTGACACTACACAACAAAGAAATTTTATTCAACTAAACTAGTTCTAGCTAGTAGCTTCGAATGCCTTTCTCATGGATGTGGCCTTCATACACTTATCATAGATTTACACGTTAAAACAAACGCTTCAGCTTTATTATATTAGTAAACATAGATATACATACCTACCTACTCATAGACCACATACCCTAGTACATAGTACACACTAGGGTACACTTTTTTTACTTCAAGTGCTTTTTTTGGAATAATTCTGTATTTATAGGTATCAGTCAGTGTGAGTCTATATCCACACCTCACACTATACTAATAGTGTGTAAGTAAATTATGCAACAGTTACATGCAAAAAAAATAAGGGGGGGAACCCTAACACACTTTCGCAAAGGCGGTTAAAGATCTTAGATGTGGCAACATGTCTACACAAGCCCAGCACTATTGACCTGGCTAAACGTTTCCAGTAACCGCCTGTAAGTAGGTATGGGAGTTAGTTATGCTGTGCGAATAAGTAATGATAGCCAGTGCCCTTACCGCGGAGCCCAAGCAGAGGTAGAGCAAAGAGCAATCCCTGGAGGTCTTACAAACAAACGTAGTGCTGAAGTAGGTACTTTGTGTCAGAAACCACGATCAACTTTTGGGTCACGACTCACAATACTCCTGAGTGGATGCATTAATAAAACTGGCGCATAAAATGTTACAGCATGTTTAGGTGGAACCTATTTACGGGTCGCCCTTGGTGGTACCAACCTTTTTCTGAACAGGATTAACCATAGAACACAGAGAGAAAGGACGTACAGTTACACTAGCAGCCCTAATTTCAGTCTCCTTGCTAACGAATAACATAATAGTGTAATTTTGACGACCCGTGTGGCGCAATGGTTACCATGCCGGATTGCCGCGCCAAGGGTCCTGGGTTCGATTCCAAGCGAGGCGGAAATTTGAATGATGAGTTTGAATTTCTGTTCTTGGTCTGGGTGTGAGTGACCTTGTCTTGTGTGTTGTCCATGGCACCCACGACACAGGGAATCCTAGTGTGGGGCTATGAGTGTGAAGCGTTATTTATTATTATTATTTTTATTAATAGTTGTCTTCTACTCTGATATTCTTACTAACACCTAACACTAATACCTTCCACCTGACTACCGTCACTCTTGCAGTCGTATTCGAGGCTTGTCACAGATATCCATGGCGACAGCAGGCAGGGAATGGTGGCACTATATGCTGATAATGAATGATAATGAAACCGTGTCTTAACAACACGTATTTATGCTTAGTTTGTTAATTTCACATTTCAGGTAAGAATGGCAACAAACGAAGTGGAAGTGGATGGCCGCTAGAGGGAGATTCTCGGTCTCGTTCTATTCTTAAAAATAAGGAATCACGAGGCACCGATAGCGAACTGTTGTTACAAGAAACCACTTCGCTGGGTGCCAACGTAAGTCTAGCACGTTTTATAGTTTAACATCAAATACTGATTGGTCATCAGTCTTAAAAAGCCTTAATAATTATTTTAGAATTGCAATTACCTATACCTACTGTTTTTACTGGTAATAATATTAATTAATTCAATTATTATAACAGTGGAAGGTGAAATGTTTTATTGGTAATAATATTAAATAATTCAATTATTATAACAATGGAAGGTGAAATTACTTCACGAAACATTTGCTTTATCAATTTTAATGACTGTAGGTACATATGTACAGAAGTCCGAAATATTTTCAAAGGAACTAAATATAGACTTACAGTTAAGTGACTGAGTGCGGCAGTTAGACATCTATTTGCTGCAAAGAGTTAGGTTGGCAGCCTTGACCGGGCACACTGACAAATAAAATGAGCGCTTTATAATAATTATGTCGACGAGTGTACTGTGTATTTAGTATTACCTATTTATTTGACGCTACCTAACATGCCTGTGATGTATTAATTAGTTAGGTACTTAATAGGTGTAGAATCGACTTACCTATCACACACAAAAATTAATGTAAGATACTTATTAAAATTTCACAGGGAGATTCGGGTAGCGAGTCTTCGCCGATTCGACTGAAAGACTTCAAGGGTCAGAACCACAAGGGCGGCGTGGAGAGGGGGAACTTGGTCTCTTAGAAGCAACGCATAGCACCGCCTTCTCACCTGCGACCGGCTTCGGCGACTGCCTACCGCTACGTACTTTTAAAACATTGTTAAATATTTAGAATGCAATAAAAATAATTTTAACATATCATTGGGCGATTGTGACAGCTTGTTATATATAGACGACTTTCATTTATATAGTAGGTAGTTATATGATATATTGTAAAAATATTACGTAATGTAATAATCGTTCATTCCAGTCGAAAAGTTGAAAGTACCTATTTGTTAAGTTTTTTACGTGCAATTATTAATTGCTAATTCTAATTTTAAGCTACATAGATTGTACAGCATAGTTGAAGAAAAAAAAGCAATTAATTGAATTAAAGATCTTGAGAAATGCGGCATGTGACTTATTTATTTTATTCGTTTTTATTTTTAATAATAAAAACATTTTGAGTTCCGTTCTCCACTGATTCTACTAAATAATTGAAGAGATCCTCACAAGCTTAAAAGTACGTAATAGCAACAGCAGCCAAAAATTTTGAATATAAATTACCTATCTAACATTACGTCATAAATCCATTGAAGTATAATGTCATAGAACAGACCTCTCGAACAAGATGTGTCCCGCCGGGAGGTTCGGTTTTCAAAATTGAGCCCCGGTTCCCCTTTCAAATTCGAACGAATCCGTTGAAGATTGAAGCCACGTGGCGCCAATGCATTGGGACATACATGGTGTTCGCGGTGTCGGTTCTATACGCTAGCTAGTAATAATACTTCAATGCATAAATCACACTTTTTCATTAACCATGAGCCGAGTATCGTGAAATTTAAACGCAGGAACAAATACACACGGTAGTAGTCAACAATGATATTTATTTGAAAGCTAAATTATTTTCTCTTAATAAAGTGTAGAAATACCTATAACATAAAATTTTGTTCAATATTTGGATCGTGCAAGAATTTTAATAAGACACATAAATTAACCCAGATGGCAACGATTTTTTTGCCGAAATATTTTGTCCAATTTCCTATTGTCCGGAAATTTCTAATTGAAAGCTAATTGGCACAAGATGTGAACATTATTGAACATGTACCAAAGTACCTACTTGCTCTATACTTTTTGAAATGCTTTATACTATCAGAAAAATGTACATACATGATTTATAAATAAAAGTATATTTAACTTAATTAAAATTTTGGCATATTGCACATGTAATTATCATTAAAATGTATTTTAAACTTCATTTCTGCTAATTAACGCTCAAATGAAACGACAGAAGTGACAGAACAGAAACAAAACTCTTCAAATATGTACCATAATAGTACGTTGTATGACTTAGAAATTTACGGAGTAATAAAGAATATTGGAAATTACAACTAAAAGGGACAACCGGGGATGTGATTTGTATAAAAGTTTGTTATACATACTTAGATTTTTACATAGACTTGTTTCCGTCTTTCATTAAAGATAAATAAAACATATTTACAAATGGTAAAACATTTCGATAACTTATATTTTAAGGAAAAATATTTCGGCAAAAAACCATTGAAGCCAATTAGGCAATTATTGCTTATTAATTAAAAACACGGTTTACATCACAATTATACACATTCTGTGGCAATGTCACAACACAGTTACATTGAAAAGCGTTTTAAAATATTAAATAATTCCTTGATAGTCCATAAAATAATACTAATTGTCAAAATAACACTAAACAATATTTTAATACTTTGTAAACGATAATAACAAAATTACGAAAAGAAAAATATTACTTTGGTTTATAATGAGTTACATCTAATATAGTCATAAATAAGATTAGTAAAATAATTATTTCGGGAAATGATACGGTAAAGTCAATGAATTTTATGCTGTAACAATGTAGAGTCAGTGATAAATTTTCTTATTTATATAATACATTACATTTTATATCTGAACACACAGGCACCTTACTTAAATTTTCTTGGCAATAAGTCATGGCACACATACAGTTTATATTAGTTCCATAGCACTCGATGCCTTCAGTAACCACATCTCATCGTAAATACACATGCAATTTTACATCTACAATACAGCGTGTGAATGACTTTACATGACATTATTTTAATATAAAATTATCACAAAAATGTCTGTCGTATATCTAATGTTAGAATGTAAGACCAACATCCAATGACCCCCAGATCACGTCGTTATTGTACTAACGCCTCAACTTAGAGTCACTAACGGTTACTTAAATCGCTTCTTATTAAAGAATTTGTATGGTGATTATTTACTAAGGAACGACTTAAGTAACCGTTAGTGACTGTGAGTTGGGGCGTAAGTTTGTTTTGTCTAGAGGTCGGTACTATGATAGTTTAAAAAAGTATAGTTTCCTTCAGGGTATTTTAGCATTCACATAAAAGGAAAGTAGTGTCTCAAATTACATAGGTAGGTACATCACACACAATCAAAAGCTGTTTTTAATATTCATTACAGGATGACATTAATGATATAAATATAAACGTAGTTGACCATAAATAAATAAAAAATATTGACAAACATATGCCAACGTTCCGCCATCTCAAATGTTGTATGCTACTATTATACAAAACTAACTATTTCAGGCTTATTGCGTAAGTCTAGGGAAACTGGGATATTTATCTTCGTACAAATGATCTAATGAGTACGATCAGTTATATTCCATTCCAAAAATTGCTATCACATCATTCTGTGGTCTATCGCTGCTCTTTTAAAGTGTGTGCCTTTTCTGTAACAGGAGAGGAGAATTTGGTATTATCGAGTGAAGTTATTTCTTAAACCATCTACATTTAAATAGTCACAGAGCACTGTCGTAGAGATCACATAGATACCTAACATTTTCGATTAAATTCATAACTTGTGAAAAGTATAATATATAGAAAATTAATAGTCGATCGAATCCAATCTTATATAAAATCTTAAAAAGCATATGTGAATATGATTATTATAGTTACATGGCGTAAGTATTCATTAGGCATAATAATGGAAATATGGTGATAATTTTATTTTTCAGTAATTATTCCACTTTAAAACACATTTTGTGTTTTTAAAGATGCGTTTAAATCAGCTATAAAATCAATGACTAACCAACAACTAACTTAACTATTTTTGAATGTAAATGTGTGAATTTTTGAAAATTATTTTCTCAAATAAAATTACAAAGTAAAAGTTTATTATTTATAGATAAAAAATAAACAAAAATTGTTCATTTCAGAGTTAAAATACTGATAGGGATATTTTAAAACAACGTTGAAAGGCACACGAAATATAAGAATAATTATCTGTTTTTCTAGATATTGTGAAGGAAATGATGAAATTAAAAACCACAATTTTTGTCACATAGACAACAAGATTAATACAGACGAAGCTGCAAGAACAAAAACACGTCGTTATTTTTTAAGAAGAAAATTATAAACTTCAAAGGGATTGACGTGGGACAAGTTATTTATAATTTTAACGACATCAGTATAACCTCAGTGTACCCATACTTAAACCAATATGTTGTTAACATTATATCATATTTTTTACAATATAATAAACATAATAATGTAATTTTGCACTGCACTTTACAATAACTATCTATTTATTGAAAATGCAAAATGCCAACAATCTTAATAAATCATATTGATTGGACTACGACACCACTGAGACAATATTTATACATTGTTGTATCTTATCAAAATATATTTTTTACACGTTAATTAATAAAAAATCATTGTCATTTGTGTATTTACAATCATGGGAATTACTCATTAATAACCATACAAGTAAAACCCAGATACAATTATAAAATCCCTGGCCTTAATCACATTTATCAGCAAAAATCTCATTGTATCTATAGAAATAAAACAATCTGATGAAGATGAATGAATACACAGCAATACTCTTTCAGCATAAATTCGGATTTTGTATTTTAAATGAGTTAAAGTAAATAATCCGAACCTATGCTGTTAATATAAATGTAGCACTCGATTTAACATATTGGGATGTTAAATGTGATTCAGGCCTTAGACATACTCGAGTGAAGAAAGTGTCCTACAATCAAATGTGTTGTTAAATATACTGTTGCGTTGAGTATTATTAGTCGACATGTCCTCATTGACAGAATTAAATGCATCATATGCATGTCATAGACAACATTCACTGGTCAAGAAGTTATAAATTGTGATTTTAAACTTATACATATTTTTTTTTCATAGCGATTTTCACCTCAATATATGGATCATAATAACGACGAGCCTCTGAAATCTTTTCTGAACTAAGTGCCCCGATAATTATTCTGGCAGTGATATTACTCTTAATTATATGGTCTACAATTTTATATTTACAGTTAAAACTAATATTATATTATTATCAATTTCACAGTAAAATAGAAAAGTGAAATAAGTATTTTTTTTTCTTTGTGTCAATCGTCGAAACTTCCGCACTGGATTTTATGAAATGGTCATCATCTTTTTGAAAGCACTTTTCTCTGTCCGGAAAAATATAAGAAATATATTTTTCAAACAACAATCATAACCTTTTTTTCTAAAAGGCCTGATAAAACTAATGCGTTTTTTGACAATAGGCACGGTGATATTATGTACATCTACATCAAAACAACGACTTATTTTACATTTGCACGTTTTGATTGAAATAAACTCAACCCGAAAACAACTCCCTAGCTACAATGGTATCTTACGTGTCTTTGTCGGAGTTAGATATACGTTACCTACTATATTTGTAAATTGACTTGGGCTAAAACTGTCGCCTCAAACTAATGACTCTTTAATTCTTTGTCAACACGTGTTCTTTCAACCCATTAAAAAAATCTACCAAATCAATTCCTTTACCTAATGAAAGACTATGGAATAATCAATCAACGACAGTTCGCAGTAATATTATAATTCATCATCTGTTTTTCTATATGGACGAAACTAGTAATAATTCGTTAATTATTAATTACAACTATAAGACACATGGCGACTTTAATGTAATGTAATTTATAACACTCACAAATATCCGTACTGTACAATGTACATACGTCGACTTAGATTTAAATGTATTGAGTATAAGTTGTATAAAATCGCACACAATTTCTCCAATATTGAGTATCGTGAATATTATGTTAATACGTACGCAGTTAGTATCGCACACACATTAAAACATTAAACGTCATAATTATGTTCAAGTTACAACATAATGATGCTAAACATTTGCTGCCAATTAATATAAAAAGAAGCTAATTCTGCACTTCAGTTTTGAACTGCGTAATAAAGGTCTCTCCATCTTTGTTTATAATTTTAAAAAATCCTTTCGAACCCTTATGTAAGGTCTATGAACGTTTCAGACACGAAAAAGTCGTAAACTTCTACATCCACAGAAACATACCAAAATGTATTCCACAGCACGTTTACTTATCCGTAGTATGCTTGGTAGGTGTATATCTGCTGTCCTCAGGTCATTGTGAACGCAACGCTGCATAAACGCGGTATAAACTCGGTTTCACACCGTAACGTGCGGTTATTTTACAGTTTATTAATGGCTGCCATGGGATATAAACGGTATAGTGTGCGTTTTCTGACACTAAAGTCATAAAGTTGTCGCCGGCAAGGTCAAATAAGTTGTATTGAAATATGTGTGGCTTATACGGCGGTAAGGCAATCGCCATATATTTCAATACGAAATATTTGACTTGAGTAGCTGGCGTCGTCGAGGCATACTCGTTCGTGTACGGCTCTCGTTACATGTATTTAGTATATTGTATTTCAGTGTACTGGCGGCTTACTGGCAAAAGAGATTAAGGTCTTCACTTCACCTATTCGACGGTAACTCCATTATGACTCGATTAATAGGAAAAAATTAAAATGTGAACTTTATATAGCGTAACTTACGGTTGAATTTACAATATTTACCCGAAAGAGATATACGACGCCTGCACCGTGCGTGGTTGACGCCACAAATACTGTCGACCTACCGGAAATTCAATCTTAATGTACACCATATAAAGCTCTTATTTGATTGGAGTGGGAGGGGAGTTGACGTCGAGTTGGTTCTCATATAATGTGCCAAGACCGTTAAACGATCCGCATGAGTATCAGGTATAATATCATATTAGTCCAGCATTAACCACACATGACGTGTAAAAAGAATAAAAATCATTCACTGTGGCTGGCATGGATGACCTAAATGCCTAAGATAACTTATAACAAACACTTCACATTTTCTTTACAAAACAAACCTATTGAATGTCACAATCACTATTAACAAATTGCACTATTGTTGTCTCTGTTACGCTTGTCTATCGATCGAGTTAGTACGTCATATACGGTCGATGCAACTTAACCTATCTAAACTATCGGAGTGTCTGCACAGGTTTGATCGTTATCAAATACGTCATTGATGACGTAATGACCTGCAAAATGATTCCACGGGCAATCGGTCCAGTATCACTGCACACTGCCTCAAGGTCGATGGAGCTCGTTTTAAACTACGTTGTGATATAACGACTCCAATCGTCGCACACGTCGCGTGGGCTACCTGTAGTGGTGTTTAAAACTAGTATTATTATTTAATAGCTGTCACTGTAATGACAAATAAATGTTCAATGTTAAGCAATCATTATATTGACATACATTTTTACATGAAGACACACAATTTTAATAAAATTCTTTAATGTACAGCACCAAATGCCAAGAAGGAGGTAACTGTAAAAGTTTTGTATCACATCCACAGATGTCGCTACGCTAGCCTAGTATAAACTTAAGGCGATTCCACCCGAACGCTGCGGAGCACATTTTACATTGTGTTAAAGGAAATTAAAGCGTAAATGTATGAGATTACAGTTTATATTTGCATGCAGCATCTGCCAGAAACCGGCTTGGCTACTGCTGTATGTTGTTGCCGACTTCGCAATTAGACATTATTGAAAAAAGGTAATTATTTTTCGAATAAAAATTTGGCCACACTAAAATTACGTGTTTTAAATTAGATTACCTATGTTTATGTTTAATAACTAACAAAATATGCACCGCGCTTGGTGTGAATCGTCCATTACAGCGTAATTAATTACGGACTGTGTCAATTATGAAATAATTTTGTTGCTAACAAGAAATTATTAGCTTTTTATCCACTTAAAATGTATGTCAATCATTAAGCGACAAGTACTAAATTATATTAGTAGTGCTTACTATTTAACACTACGGACGTGTATTAGCTGTCTAGGGGGTGTAAAAACGAATTTAAAAAATATGAAACTAACGGAATATTGCTTTTGCCAGTGTAAAAAAAATATGACACCCTGAAATAAAAAAAAAAAACTTCTTAATTACTTAAAATAATATTACATTGTCCGAGTCCTGCAAAAAATATAAATATAAGAAAATATTGAAATAAAGACACCTAGGGAGCAGTGCAATAGTTGTATCTTGTTATAATAAAATTCTATACCTACTATGTTAAGAATTATGCCTCAAGGCACCGTCCGCCCTTTGTAAAAACCTGTTTTAGGTCTTGCAAAAAAGATTAAATAAATAAATAAATAAATTATATATAACTCCAAAATTTATGTAATAATGAAGTCAAATAATAGATACTCAAAATTAAATATTTTTGAAACGCTTATACTAACTATACATGGTACTTCTTACAAATTGTATAAGTTATCGAATTATCATAATTAATAAAAGGCCTGAGGGTATTTTAGATAGTAGCCACCTCACATTCAGCGTTTAACTTCAATAGAGATTATGCAACTAAAATGTTTGTTGTTCTAAAAATTAAGAAGAGCCAAAATATAAGTACAAAAAGAGAACCATTATAAGTAGTTCAGTATATTTTTGATATTGAGATCAGTCATATGTAGCATGGTTAATTTTTGCCAAGAGTAGTGAAATAAATCAATCAATATCTGATTCAAATCTACTGAACATTCAGAACATTTTCCCTTAAAGAACATGAATACATTTTTTCATCGACAACCAGGACCAAAACCGATATGATTTTCAAAGTACATCAAGCAATTATTTCAATGGTCCAACAACCTGGGTGACCTGTGTTTAAGGTCAGCAATCTGGGCTATTCGATTACGAATCGCAGAGACACAAAATATAGACACCAGAAGTACCTATAGCTCAACAAGCGCGCTAGAGCAACACACGCGTAGACACATAAGAACAATCACACCTAAGAACAATCAAAATCTTTACCTTTACATAGTATAAAATGAAGTTGCTTCTCGTGTCAGTACCCGTAGATCTTTCAAACTAAGTAACGGATTTTAATGCTATTTCACGAGTTTTACGATTCACGAGGAAGGTTTATAAGTATAACACATGCATATTACATTACAGAAGAGGCGAGAATTTCAAAGATAAGTAATGTGATGTCATAAAAAGCGTATTTTTGTGCATTCAAACGTGTTTACATTGCAAACGCTGAACGGCTAAACCTTACGAGATAGACCAAAATAATGTACTATGGAATTGCATATCTTAAAATGATTTACAATAATTTTGCGAGTGTATATGTCTACCTCCTAAGGATAACCCACAGTAACCATTTTTATCTTTTACATATTACAAAAAAAATAACGGTTGAAGCTATTATAAACAATACAGTATTATGTCGTATCCAATTAAATACGTTAGATACGTTGTGAAATCTACTTGTACCCGTGCAAAGCCGGGAATCGGTAGTTGAGCATATTATAGTACATATATAGTATATATATAGTGCGAACGGTATCTACAGTATATGCGTTGCTCGAGCACCCTTATATGGAGTAATCCTTCTGTATGTATCTAAGTATATACTGGCAGAGGCGAGTGCTAGGAGATACCTGTGCCACGCGATGGCGAGCGCGGCCCGCAGCTTGCCCCACAGCCAGGGGTACAGCCCGCCGCCGCGCCACGCCGCGCGCGCCACACACTTCACGTACTCGTAGAGCCCCCAGGGGGCGTGGCCGCCGTTCACGTAGTACACGTACGTGAACGCGTCCTTACACCGCCCCTTTATCGAGTAGTAGTACGGCAGGAATGAGTGTAGGTGGAACCTGGAATTGATGTTTTGAGAGTTTGACTGACGATTCTGGTGCGGTCTTATTTTATTATGGGTGTCTAAAATCGTATTTTTTTCTTTCATTTTTTGCATTTTTTTCTGTTGTCAAGTTAATACACAGGGAAATAAGACGACTACAAATATTAATGATATTGTGCTAAAATTAGAGGTAAGTAAACGGTGACATAAAATTACGACCAAGACATAATAATGTGTAATTTTACTGTAGTAAAAAAAATTACTTCGATTCAGCAAACGTACGAATACATGAATGTACGTATGAAACAATTGCTATTCATTTTCATCGGGCATAGAATTAACATTACTTTAACAAAGAAAAGACATTTAAATTCCAAAAAAAGAGTTTGGCAGTTTCACTTCACAGTTTAATTTGTATTTGCATAAATTGTATAACTACACAATGACGTCACTGATACAAACCTTCTCTTCTCATAGAACAACAAAGCCTCGGTATTGGTAGTAAGGACGTGTAGGAATATCGCCTTGACGCGGTGCTCGTGCGGCGCCCGTGGCACCGCCCCCGCCAGGTGGTTGATCAGCACATCTAGAAGCATCGTCGCTACTCCCGACCGCCGGTAGGATCGATGTACTCCTGTCGAGACACGTGGGGGAATTTGAAGCGGGGTTCTAAAGTGTTAAAATAATTCGACGCTTAAAAGGAAAAATTGACTAAGCAATATTGAGCTAACTTTACAGGAGAGCAGTATAAAGTTGAATTTTTAGAAAATTTGTTGTAAAAGCCACAATATAGATGATAAAATAAGGATTCCAAAACAGTAAGAATAACGTCGGTAGGATGATCACAAAAAAATATATGAGATTTTTCTAAAAATTCTAACTTTAAAATGCTCAATGCCGCTTAATCAAATTCTCCTTTCAAGCGTCGAATTATATTGTTAGATAATTATTATGATGAACATTAGTTGTTATCAGAAAGTAATCCATGGGATCCATAACTACAATGTAGTGCAATAAAGACATTTATAAAATTATTATATTATAAGACATTTATAAAATTATCTAATGTAAACCATTTATTAAAATATAAATTACTTAAAGTTAAAACACTTTTTAACTATAATATCAAGACATATTTTTATCAAAATAATTATCACATCAAATCCCGATTAAACTCAAATAAATAATTTGGAGATATGGAAGCGGTTGAAATGTTTATAGCATACATATAACAGATAGATTGCCCTACTTAAAAGGTGAATAGATTCTGAAATCAATCAAGAATTCAATATAACCAAAAGGCATGTTATGCCATTTCACTTCATTAATTCCATTTGGTACATTTCTGTACCAATTCAAGTATTTTTTGTATCAGTTGGCAAGTATGTCTATCTGTATAATTTTAGTAACATTATTTGCATAAGCAGACATAGTTGTGCCTTAATAAGATAATTTTAATCACTTGTAGAATTTTAGGTCTACTCTTTGTTGCAATAATTTCACACAGCAAGGTTTGAAAAATATAAAAAATATTATGTATTATGTGGATGTGGGCAGCTGCTAGTCTATTCTAATGACATCACTGTCATACAATAGGCGATATGCTATCAATACCACCTATGAATAATTTGAATTGGTCAATATTGACTAACCTTTAATATATTAGTAAGACAATGTTGTTTCTTGATACATAAAAAAATATATTCTTTCAGGTACATCATAGGCACCAGTAGTTAGATATATTATATTAGTAGTTAATTACAATAATTACTTAAATTTACAATAATACTACAAACAAAGAATATTCCCTATCAGTATTTTTATTTAATGGGTTAGTCAAACAATTCAAAGCACATGTTATCTCCAACAATAGTATTTGAATAAAACCATTATCTGTTCAGTTTGGCAGTGATTAGAGTGAGAACTAAGGTAAATTTTGTGTTATTTGTATATGTGTAGACCATAGATTACCCCCAGGTATCATACATTGAATTTTATTATCATTATGTATTGTTGTACTAAGACAATATGATAAACAAAACAATTGAATTCTCACACATTCATACCACTGAGTGTGTGAGACAACATAAAAATCCAAAGTCAGATAATATACATTTACGTTATATTTCAAAGTAGACTAATACTAACTATGTTAATTGTTAATGTTACAGTTTTCTTGTCCTCCTAATAATGCACCTTTTGGAAATGGTGGTAGATTCAAAAGATTTAATGTTCATAAGAGTATTGATTAATACCTACATGAAATAAATTATTTGTATTTAAGTTCTAATGGCCGCCATGCCCAGGCAGTATTACTACTAATTTGTCTATGGGGCAATTGGGAACAAATCAAAGGGGGCAATTTGGTAAATGGATAATACTTATTATGACTTACCTAACGAAAGTATATAGGCAACTAATGTATCCTTGGATGCAAACCATCTTGAGAGTATCCCTCTGTCTTCAGCATTTAGTTTTAAATAAGGCTTGATCTCGGCCACTATCAGACCAATTATCTCAGACTTGTATACTGCAGCTAGGGCAAAAAATCTTTCTGAAGATGTGATGTCCTCGTACCAGGATAATGGGTATTCTATCGGGAACCAATCTCTGCATAGTGATCTCACCTATAAATGAAGACAGCTTGTGTAATTCTCTAATTTAAGATTCTGAATTAAAGTATAATGAAATCCAACCTCTACACTAGAATATAAATGAGTTGTAACGATGATGGTAAGGATGAAGATGATGATTGTTGAGGCATGCATCCATGTCAGTATCATTGAAATTAAATCTTTGATAGGATAAATATAGAACACAGATATATTTACCTCTTCCAAATCATCAGGGCACAGAAAACGTAACTGTACATCTTTCAATGAACATTTTGCTTCTTTAGACTTCTCAATAATAACTTGGAAGCCTTCGGAAAGATACCTAAAATACATGAACATGTATATTATTTACCTTAAGGTTGAAGCTAGTCTTCCAGTAAACAGACAAATAAAATAAAGAACTTTGTAAAAATTGTCCGTAAATTATTATCGTTATATGACTTTTACAAGGTGGGGGGCTTCACCCACCAGTGATTATTTTGCGTGCGACGCGGGGTCCTTTTTTCCGTAAATAAAAATAAGAACCTAACCTATCTATTTTTTGATTTCGGACACATGACTTTTTCAAGGAGCACCCTTGCGCCGGTACTCCGTCCTAATAAGTCTCAGTTATTTTATTTGTCAGATAGTCTGATGAGTAAACTAAGTTATTTTATTCATCCGATCGTGTATAAGTACCTAATTTGTTTCGGATAGTCGGATGAATAATATTATTCATCCGTTTTACGTATCAATCAGCTCCATTACCTTAAATGCCTGTGAAAAGTCTAAGATATTTTTATGTTATAGCAGAGCAACAATAACTGTTTGAGACTACTTTCTTACAACAGACACTGTTTATAGGCAATGGCTATAGTTGCTCGCAACAAACATTAGTTGTAACAAATAATAGTAGTAAATTAATTTGCAAAGAACGCAAAAGTAAATATATAAACAATAAATATGTTTAAAGAACTCAATATACTCTAGCGAATTCTTACCAGCTGAATCCAGCCATTCGGCAGTTTGGCCATTAATAATACTATTTAGGCCGTGTTTGTTTGTAATCTTGTTATCATTTCAGGTATTTGAACGTCTATTTTTATTTTAAGGGGTGATATAAATTAACCTTTGCAATTCGAATAATTAGTGATAGATTGTTGATTTGATTTGATTCAATCAGCAATGACATAATTCGACAAGTTTGACTGAAATGACAAATGACAAATACATAGATAACACAATCTCTTTTTGACATTGACATTAACTTTAGTATGGGAATTGGTAGGTACCATGGATATATTACTCTATCTGGATTACTTACTTTGTAAAGGTACCTGAAGTCCGATGACGTCATATCGGGGTGAATATTCAAACTATACCAAATTTGCAATTTCTAGTGAATAAAAAATTTAAACTTAGTTTGAGACTCCTTTCAATAATTTTATATAATATATACGTATGTACTTTAGTATGCGCATCGTTTATTTGATACAATTTTTGTGTAAATTATGTATATTTTTAAAGAAAATGACATCAAAACTCATTACAGGGACCTATTAAACTGTTAGACCTTACATATTTAACAGAATTTCAGTAAATCTAGCGTAAATAACATATATTTGCCAACTGTGTCCAATAAATTGGTTATCATTTATTACTTAATTATAAACAAAAACGTAATTTAAGGTATAAAATATATATAAATTCGTTTTCAAACTTTTGTCACGCTGCAAAACTCATCACCAGAACCATCACTAAACTTCGATTTTACGCAGCAAATACCCTTGATCATACCGCCACATAGTAAGTCGCTGCCTCCCCGTACTTCAGTCGACCGAAAAAAGTAGCAGTGGTAATTCTCACGAAAAATTTCGCGCCAAAAATTTCGATTATTCTGAGTGTTGACCATGTTTGGTCCAGTTTGTGTTTCATTACAAGTCCACTTACAGTTGGGTTCATATTTAAAATTTATATCTTGTTATTACATCAATCCATTTTATTTTGGTTCAATTTAAATTTTAAAAGCGTTCGAAGTATATACTGCTTACAGAAAAATGTATAATAACCCAAATGTATGAATTTGTCATTGCCGTGTACTTCATTACCGTCGTTTACCGTAACCTTACGTCACGGTAATGAATGAAAAATAACGGTAATGACTTATATATTAACTATTTAATACTATTTAAAAATAATTGTTTTTATGTCGGTCAGGAAATTACAGTTAACATCGTGCTAATAAATGCTTTATATTTCAATTAAAATGGCACGTCCTAAAAAGACAAAAGAGGAAATTTTAGCTAGAAGAAGAATAGAAAACGTAAACGCACGCAAAGAACTTAAAAAGGTTGCAGTGAACATTGAAAAAATGCAAGATGAGCCTAGAGAAGATAGTAGAAGATAGTATGCTCTTGGATCAGTTCCGTTAAATTTTGCTGTAAAAGGAACTGGTACTGATTGTACCAGTACCAGTTTTGTAACGAAAACGAAACATAACATTTTTAAACTAAGGTCAAAAATAAGACATTTACGATATCAAAGAGATCAAGAAGTAAAAAGACCGAAAAATTAACTTAGTAGTTTAAAAAAAGAATGCAAGAAGTTAAAGATACCTTTACTTATAAGATACTTTTAAACACATATAAAAACAAAATAACAGATACTAAAATTAACACTGGGAAGGAACTTTTGATAAGACACAGGAAAAAGAAACACAGGAAAAATTATGGCCAAGAAACAATTTAACACAAAAAAGGAAAAGAAATGGTATAAATATTCGGTGACGCGAGCAGAGAGGTCACCTGATGGTAAGTGATCACCGCCACCCATGGATATTATTAATACCGGGGGCGTCATCAATGCGTTCAGTGCCGGCCCGAGCATTTCTGGCGCCCTAGGCGAAAAACTAAATCGGCGCCCCCTTAAGAAAAATTTTGTAACAAAACACGGAACTGTGTTCCGTGTAACAAAACAATAAAGTAAACAAATAAGGTGTGTAATATTTTGTCAAAATTTATTACCATAAACAAGATAATTTACCTAGTAATGTCATTGTGTTAACCGTTTTTTAACCAGAATATTGTGTTTTCACCAGTTAAGGCTAGGTTGTGATGACTGTGTGTCTTTGTTAGAACTAGAACAAATCTGTGGAATTCTCATTCTGACCATTTTAAATAAAATAAAAGTTTTTAAATAAAAGAATTAAAAAGATTAAGATATTTTGTCAAACGCATTTCATCTAGTGCAAACTAGTTTTAACATAAATATTAATAATTAAATAAATATTCATTTTTGAATAGAAGGAAAAAGGCTCTAATAATAATATCTAGGTTTTCAAAGGCATGTGTGGCATTAAAAATAATATTATTGAAATACTGAAAAGGAATGAAATGAACTAGCTATAAATGGGTTTGCGCTGTTACCAATGAACTAACATATGTACTAGTGGCTGTTACATATTTAAGTACATATTTAAGTATACCTTTTTTGCTGTATTAAAGGCTAAAACTTAAAAAAAAAATTCACGGACCATAAAGTTGCTAATTTTGGCAAGAATGGAATCAATCTCCTCAATCCTTACTGTATAGACCACGCCAGAAGCCTTTGAAAACGGTAAAATGTGAAAAAATAGTAGTAGGATGAAACCCATTGGGAAAGGAAGAGATTATAATAAAAATGAAATTAAAAGTAATTTACGGGCGATCAGAGGTCGGGAAGTGGAGGGGTGAGTGCGTAAAAAACGGTTTATCTCGATTTCCTGCAAAACTGCAAGTCCTATGGAATAAGTTAAATGACAAAGTTGTAGGTAATAAAAAGATTCTACAACTTTTGTACTTAATTACACTTTTTTCACGTACCTTGAAAATTTATGTTAAAAATACAAATAACCATATTTTCGGTTTTTTATTTTTATATTTTACAATTTTTTTTCACGAAATTTGATAAAAACATATTATCTTTGTTTTTCCCAAATACATTGTAATTTTTTTGATTTAGAATATTTCTTTTTTCACCTTATTTTGAATTAATGTCGAAAAAGCACCCTAATTTTCAATCAAAAATTCTCACGTCAAAATATCTGCTTTTTTAAAAAAGTCGGTACGGTTTTCTTCGTCGAAATCTCTACTTTCTGATGGTATAAAAATATATAACTACATTAATTGGTTTCAAAAATTATCGACTCTTTGATGAAGTTGAGAACTTCACTAGACTTTCTTGTAGAATATTGTCATAATTTTTAATAGAAAAATTACGGTCACAAGACAGTAAGCTAATTGTAATTAGGTACAAAATTAGATATTTTCACAGATGTAATTAATTTTTATGCGGTATTATTCTTTTTCTTATAGGCAATAGTCGGTAGTTTGTAATTTTCCATATACTCTGTTGCATTAAATTATAAATTCTCTATGACAAAAAACTATATCAGCTAGGCATATATTATACAGGGTTCTGGAACAGCTTTGGTAGTTTTATTCTGCATGTCATCCACGTTATAAAGATATAAGTAACATTTAATATTTTTGTCTGTGTAAATCTTTCATTGATTAAAGTAAAAATAAAAATTTCTTAGTATCGGTCCCGCCGATTTGCGCCCCCCGAATCCCAGCGCCCTAGGCGGTCGCCTAGTTCGCCTATATGGACGGGCCGGCCCTGAATGCGTTGCCGGCTCGAAAAAAACAATAGACCCTCTTCTTGAAGGGTAACATGGGGTATGTTATAGTTTGGAGGGAACACCGATCAGGAAGTTCATTCCACAGTTTACACTGCGGGGTAGAAAACTATGCGAGAATGGAAGGTGGTATTGATAGAACCTGGTACACCGTGATGCACGGTGACGAAAATTAACCGCAGGGATTAAATCAAACAGTTTTTCAGAACAGTCCCCATTGTACAGACGATAGACTACGCAAAGAGAGCTTACATCTCTCCACAACTCAAGCGACTCTAGTCCGTCTGTAAGCTTGGAATCGTCGATAACGACGAATGGCTCGCAGTTGAATTCGGTTGAACGGATCCACTTGACCAGCTAGGGCTCTGGCCCAAAGGTTCCTTTCCGTTCCTTCCGTTCCGGACCTTTGGTGTAGGCAGTAGGTGGGTGCTCTATGTGCGGCCTTTGCGCCTTACAGAGCATTAGCCTGTGCTTAGGCGTGAAGTACTGCTTAGCTCTGTTGAGCACTCCCAATTTTCTTGCAGCTAGTTTGGCCTTACTAACCAAGTGGTCCCGAAACTGAACTTTTTTCGAAATGTCGACACCAAGGATCCCAATACTTTTAGAGAAGTTAAGAAGAATGTTCTGGAACTGTGGTGCTATGATGAATGGGGCTTTTTTAGCGGTTAATGCGCAAACTTGTGTCTTCTCGGTGTTGAAATGGACTAAATTTAGTCTACTCCATTTCGAGACCCGCTCCAGAGATGTCTTGAACTCTCGACTTCAGACACAAGTTTTATCATCTTCTCCTCAATCTGCACCCGAGAAAGATTTGCTCGGCCTGTATAACGAGCATCACTCACACTGTCATCAGCATAGTAATGGATATCCCCGATGTCAAGCATATCATTGATATTGATTTTGAATTGTAAATTGGAAGGCAGGATGTGTCATAAAAATTATTTAATTAAGGTAGAATAATTTCTTATTAATTAACTTCTTTTTAATTTAACAATATAAAATAGCATTATTTACAATATGTTTATTTTTTGAAGTGAAACTTCTTTAGAATCGTTAGTGATTTGAAACCGGATGCAACGACAGGTAAGATAATATAACCGCTAATTTCGTCTTTCAATTTAACTTTTCCGTAGCTCAATGGTCAGGACGTAGATACACAATACCTGATGCGCAGGTTCGCGTCTCCCAGTATTTTTTTTTTAGTTTTATTTTTATACTGTTTTTAAATACTTTCAAATGCTCTTTTAAATATTTTCAAAGAATTTATCAACAAAAAATAAGAATTTCATTCTTTCATTCTGTCGATCGACCGACCGATTATACAGACAGTAAAAATGCTAAGTTGTATTCATAGATGGCGCGAGGAATAAGTTAGAACATTCGTTTTATTGCTAGATAGATTTTTAAAAAGTGCTAAGTTGTATTCATAGATGGCGCTTCGATTTATTGCTTTAAGATTCTATTTATTGCTTTTTCATCTCATTATCTTGAAACCAAAATTTTGGAAAGTTTCACTTCTACCACGTGTGAATTGCACACATTTTTTTTAATTAATACATTTTTTTATATCATTACCTTATCTTAATATTTCATCACCGTACACTCAAAGATTCATTACCAAGTATAGGGTTCATTACCGTAGCTCGTCACATATTTTAATTAGCAATAACTCTTTGAATGTTTTGAGTACAAACGTGCCTTTTGGTAATCTACTAAATAAAGTTACGCCAAAAACCATAACGCGATCAAATTCAAATAAAAATGAAATTTATCGTTTATCGAAAAAAATGCGTAAATATTGTCTAAACTGAAGAATCACCCATCGGCATGACCATTGTATTGTATTGTATTGTGTCTATGTTATCTATTGACCCCGGATATATCATTCGATTGCGATTTTTATAATGAAATAAAAACATCTAAGATGATAATATAATATTCATAGATTCATAAAACTATACACTGCCATCTGTCGAAGTAAGCAACTAACACCACAAAGTACATGACATACACTACGTTCGTAACCACAGATTTTTATATGTCTATGTTCGTAACACTGCTCATGGAGTATAGGAGAGCCAACTCTGTGTATGAAAAGTGTCTGTAAAAACGTGTCTGAGTCGTGTACGGATGGCACTGCGGTAGCCTAGGATAAATTTTATTGAACTTAGCAAACTTCACTCCGCAGCTCCATCTACAACGAAGTATCAAGCTGTGCTCTATTCCCTTTTAAAGCAGACATTAAAACTCTAGTAAAGCTAAAAGTAGTGTAACACTTTTGCCAGACAGACCAAACTTGAGGATTACTTAGGTTGGATGTTGATACACATTTATAAAAAAACGGTGTTTGTAGCACCAAAGGAAATCAATACACAGGTGTTACAATTTTTTTATTTTTTTTCCAATATGGAGAGTACTTAGAGAGCTTTTGATTTTTTACAATATTACTTTGTCACCCCAATATTTGTGCAAAATTTGATTTGCGTCAGTTAAATAGATTTGGAGAAAAAAAATTAAAACAGTTTTCGGTTTAACTGGGTGCCGTAGCCCCTTGACTATGTGCAAATATAATAACCTTTATAATTTTATTTATTTATTTATAACTATTGTTTCTACACCATAACATAATATTCAATACATAAAGAGCACAAGGAAGGAACACAAAACAATCGGCGACCTTATCGCTTTGAAGCGATTTCTTCCAAGCAACCCAGCAATTAGAAAACTGCAAGAAAAGAAAATGGGTACAAGCGTACTACATGAATTAAAACAAAGATATTATGAAATTAATAGATTTTGACAAACACTAATAAAACAGTAACTAACTAATAAAACATAATTATGTATTGTACTATACAATATGTATATTACTCGTATTATAGTATTATCATAAGATGTATATGGTACCTATTTATTTGTAATGTATTTAATATTAAAGAACATTTTAAAATCCTTATATCTTGTTATTCCTCAATTATAGTTCAGTCTTGCCACCTACCGCAATTTCTCACCATCACCCTGGGTTGACTGGTAGAGAAGGCCTCAAGGCATTAAGTCCGCCCTTTGTAAAAAAACCTGTTTTAGGTCTTGCAAAAAAGATTAAATAAATAAATAAATAACAGCATTGATCAAAGATGTATAGGTAAAACTAAGAAAAGGAAAAGAAAGGGAAGGTGATTTTGATATTTTAATATACCTACTTTTAATTTAACTTTTGATTTTAATAATACATAAAAATGTGGATAACGTAAAATTGGTTTTAATATATTTTCATCTGAAATAAAATTGATTTAAACCACACTATTATCACGTTACCCATTAGGAATTTATAATGCTATGCTAAAAATATCAACGATCAACAAGTTTTAGTCCATTTTCCGTAGTGTTGCTGTCTCCTATTTTAACTACACTATTATGATATCAGATTCTGGTACCTATACTAACCCTAAATAATGTCCCCAGTCCCACGCTGGATGGGTGTCGTAAGAGGCGACTAACTCCGGCCCGCTGGTGGTAGTGACCTTCGGAGGGATTACATTAGTAATATTTATAACATGAATAATAATACTCATTAACATTAATAACATTATTATTTCTCTATGGGGTCCGCCTGGATAGCTATCATCCTGTAGCTTGAGTTAGCCGTCAAACGACTCGTCGTGTTCCGGCTGGGGGCTTGAGAGCTAATTCTTTCTTTCTTTTCTTCTCTCTATCTTGGCTGGCAACGCCTTTAGTGTCACTGATGTCCATATAATAGATGACGATAGATACTGGATCATCATCTCGTTGGCCGGCTATTTCCATAAAAAAATGCTCTACATTGTCAGAGGTTCCACGCATTAGTATGCACCCTTTGCACTCGAGAGGTGAGTCTCGCTCACCACATGATTTATTGCCACAACTCGAGAGGTGACTCTCGCTCACCATCTTGTTTGGTGCGGAAATTCGATGATCAATTACCAAATAAAAAAACATAAATAGTTTATATAGCGCATCGAATTTCCGCACCAAACAAAGTGGTGAGCGAGAGTCACCTCTCGAGTAATAAACCATGACGTGGTGAGTGAAACTCACCTCTCGAGTGCAAAGGGTTCATTGGTTAAAACAGAAACGTCGAACAATATTTAATTACCTAATAGGTTGACGCGTGGTGGCACTAGGTTGCTTATATTTGTAGGGTACAAACCAAAAAACGGACTCCTGCATATTGAAATATTATTACTAGCGTATAGAACAGACACCGCGAACACCATGTATGTCCCAATGCATTGGCACCACGTGGCTTCAATCTTCAATGGATTCGTTCGATTTTGAAAGGAGAACCGGGGCTCAATTTTGAAACTAGAACCTTCCGGTTCACGGACACACATTTTGTTCGAGATGTCTGTTCTATGACATTATACTTCAATGCTCCTGCATCTAAAAATGGCTTTTAAGATCCACACACGTAGACCCATAAAATTTGAAAGAAATTTTCAAAGATACCAGGGTGGGTATCCAAAAAATTTTTGCGTCGTAGCACACGCCGGGTATCCCCTAGTAGTTAATAAAACGCTACAAGTGTAAATATTTAGTGATTGTTCAGTGCACTCTCATTCCTGACGTAATTCTGCGTAACGATACATCTGCATTGTACACATGTTGGCACTTGGCCGGTACTTACATTGTGTGATGGATTTGATTTCTCAGCGATGCTCACCAGACGCAACGGTATCGTCTTACACGCCGTATCTGCCGGCGGCCGTCGCGGACGCCACATTCACACGAACAGCCCTGGGCCCTCTCACACTCTTCCACCACTTGAACCAGTCCTCATTTCAATGTAACATGCCTCATTGTTTCTCTATTTTCATTTTTTCATGATTAACTCACATTGATCCTTTAGTAAATACAGCAGCGCGGCATGTTAATTTCTCCATAGTTACTAAGGTATCTTGCACAGTGCACTGGCAAAAATACTTGTGCTCGACGTCCACAAAAAGAAATTATGTAACACAATAGCAAATCGAGCTATAATTTATTCTGGTATTTTTTTTATCAAAACTTTATCATTATCATACCTCATTCATATAGACATAGCAAAAAGCGCTTTTTGAAGGATTGACGCCCCAACTCAGAGTCACTAACGTTTCCTTAAATCGATCCTTACTTAGTACAGAATTTGTATGGTGATTCTTTACTAAGGAGGAGTTAACCGTTAGTGACTCTAAGTTGGAGCATAACTAATCAACGCCGCAAAGGTACTTTACGTCTTTTGGCGTACCAATCCAGAATGGATATTCCATCACTGTATATAAATAAACCAACTGAGAGCTTCAAGAATAAATAAAGACAGGAGTTGTTTGTAGTCAAATACAATACCACATCCTATCGCACAATAAATCGCAATAAAACCGCTTGGTTAGAATTTAATATTAATAAGAATGCGAAACAACCATAGGGGATTATGGCGTAAAATTGAGCATGGTATCCTCCGCCCAGTAATTAATATCTCATGTGTGTTTGGGCACAAAAAGTCCGTCGGTCGGATAGGATGTCTGTCCGTTCGTCCGTCGGCATGTGTGAGTAACGCGAGCTGGCTGCGCGCGCGCACGCGCCTCGCGCTCCATTTACACTCAATCTTAATATCCCAGAGATGCACCATTACACTCTCATAACACCATCTCTTGTGTTTTTTTTTCCGGAATTTCAGGATCAGTTCGGTTGCGAGTTCAATCAACCGTCAAGCATTTGAAGAATATCTTCTAATTAGCATTTAATGTTTTATGTTAATAAGGAATAAGAGAGCGAGTGTTTAAACATTTTTTTTCTTTCAGTGCTTATTATAAGTTAAAAAAGAGCAACCATGTTAATTTATTTACAATGCAAATATTCCTTATTGTTTACCAATTTCAACATAATAAAAAGATATAAAAATAAGAAAACAATCTTTAATAATTTAAAATATTTTTTTACTTAAGGAATTTTTTTTCTTTCAGTGTAAAATATATTTTTGCTTATTATAAGTTAAAATAAAGGAAGGCTAGTGAAGATGAATGCTGGATTATAAATCGCACTAGCATAAATGTAAAAGAGTAACCATTTTCATTGAACTGAAAACAGCTACACCGAGGTGATGCTGCCAGGCGCCAGCATAATTGTTTTATTTCATGTTTTACTTTTAGCTACTTTATTTTATTTACTAGTGCAGTGTACTCAAGAAAATGTTATTTTTTATATTAATATTTAATACATTTTTTGATTACTAGTATGGATTACTGGATGTACTGAAAAGCATTCATTCTGTAAATGTACCTACCTATAGAATGCATATAAAAACAAAAGTAGGTACCTACCTATGTAAGTACGTACATAATACATAACGTACCTACCTTCAATAACTCATAAATAAGATACATAAATGTGTATAATCATAATATACTCGTAATTAAATTTTCCACAAGGCGAGATCATGTCATGCGTCCATGTTATCTGTCGGCAAGCATAAACGTTAATCATCAATGAGCCATCGCTATTCTGTACAAATTGTCTTATGTCCCTTAATTACACAATTTACCGATACGGTGATTGGCCTCCGTGGCCTGGGTCGCGAAAAATGAGAGTGATAAGATAGAGGTCTGCACAAGGAGGCTCTGTGGACGAGCGGTCGCCGGAAGCGCGCCCGGGCGCAGGGGTCGCGCGTATCGCATCATCCAACCAGGACATGCCTACAGCTAACATTTCCAAGAAGATCGACGATGCTATTCAAACTGGAGTTTTCAGAATTATATTATGTAGTAGGTATATTATTTAAGCTCAGTTTTCATACAATAACAGCTATCCGTTACTTAACTGCTATCCGTTAGGTAAACAGGTAAAAATGGGTAGTTACGTAGTTACATTTCGGTACCTACATAGTAGGATTATTTTTTAAATAATTAGGTAGCTTGAAAAAAATATTTGAAACAATATTTTCATCAATATTTATTTACCTACGCAGAGTTACTCGAGTTGGACATTATAGGTACTTAATTTTTTTAAGCCAAATAGGTATTCGTTGTTGCTCAAAGGGGTTAAAAATGCGCGCGTAAATTTTCCTGTATGCAGATTGATACATTTTAATGTTGTGTTGAAAGAAAAAGTCATTACTACATTTGTTTAAATTACGATCGAGTATTGTAGTAACACGTTTAATAAACGTACGTAATAAATCTTATTAATTCCGTATTATTACCTGTGGGCTGTGCTATTACTATATCTACTTATTCAAACCCTATAAATGTACAAAATATTTAAATTACAGTTCAAATAAAAGTTTATCAATACTATAAGAGAAATATCGATAGGTATACATATTAATAAATAGGTTTATTACAAATTAGAAAACAAAATAATTATCCAACCAAATTTAATTAAAAAATAACATTTACTTTACATCGAATTAAAGAATAATCACATGTCGTAGGTTTGACTTAACAGATAAAGCTAAATTAACTTTGTAATAACTAAACCTACCTACCTACCTAATTATATTATAATACATACCTACTTACTAACTTTGGGAACCTGAAAATAATTGTAAGAAATAAACTAAGGACAAAATATAATAATATAATTTACCCCATTGCTACATATCAAAATTAACCTATATTGATCCTTAAACATTCAATAAAATAATTATATTTTATATGTTTTAAGTATATATCATACTAAACTTATATTAACTACAATAACATCGAGCGACTCACTTATTTATAAGAAAAATAAAAAAAGTTAACATGTTTTTCCATTTTGATTAGATACACGTGTGCGCTTAGTGCCGCTACATGTGTTGATATGATTTACTATTTACATTCTAAAAACTAGCAGACATCCATGTGTTGACCTATATTCTAAGGAGTTACGATAAGGAAACTGAAAATTCAAATCACTAAAAAATATACAACGCAAACACTAACTTAGTCATACGACTCACGGATGCCCTGGGTAGTGGGGCCACTCTGGACACGGAGGGTGTAGATGTGGAGGAACGGGGCCGTATAGCCCCGGGGGGCTACTGACCACATGGTGAGCGAGGGAGGGCGTGTAACGAGGTTGCATTTCGTGGTAGTCGGCAATGGGTGTCGGTTTTAAATACTGGTCTAACTCCGCACCATCTGGCGTTCCATCTGCAAGCAACGCCTGATCAACCTCGATCCTAGAGAAGTCAATGTGAGACCGGTCTGGAGAAGGTTCCCGCTTCAGTCTGCCGGCAGTGGCGGGCGGCGGCTTGCGACGTCTCGGCTGGTACTTGTAGTCCGGATACTCCCGCTTGTGTTGAGTCCGTAATTTTTCTGCTTCTTTTACAAACGGAAGCTTCTCCTCTTCGGTTAGGCTTCTGAAACAATTGTAAATTCGCATAAGCATAATGGATTTCCATAGTATAGATAGCAATACGTCCGCAAGAGTAGGCTTGATTGACCAAGACCATCGCTCATGGACATTTTATAAGGAATCACCGATGCTTTGTCGACTTTAATACACTGCGACTTAAACACCAAAAAGGTTTGTTCTATTCTGAGGGAGTAGGTACGTTTAAAGGGAGGAGTACTCTATAGAGAGCATGGGTCTCTCGTCTCTACTCTCGGCTCTACGTTTGTAAGATCTTATTTTCTCGGAATCTACGGTATAAAAATGGAAAGTTTTAAGTTGGTAACTCATCGAAGGAAATAATTTATGATGGATCTAAGTAATCGGATTTCGAATTTAGGATTTATTTAATGGGGATAAATAAACAAATAAAAAGTTTAAAAACTAAACACATAAATATCGTAAGACGAAAAGAATGTGTCTGTGCTGTTAACCGTCAATGAGTTTCCTCGCCTGGAGCCATTACAAGTGTAGTTGATACTACATCTCTACATGACAAAAATGTATTGTCATTAGACAGCACTGTATGAACTCCTTAGGATAAAAGGAAGTTGGTCTAATTAAGCTTGCAAGACTGACCCACACAAACTGGCTAAAAAAACGTTTAAAAAACATCAGATGAAAAATAAAAACTCTGATTAATTCATTCAAAATTGTAGTGTTTCAGGAAAAGCCTAAGAGGATTAATCAAGATGATTAATACTAATTAAGTAGAAAATTAAAAAAAAAACCCTACACATCATCAGCAAGAACTTAAAAACAGGTATTAACTAGAAGTAGTGATTGACGATTTCACCTAGTCAATTTCGTACGAGACCTCTGACCTCGCCGATCTATATAATCAAGATCTGCGCACGCGCTGGCGATGACAGTTCGTGAGATAGCAGACCAATCACAACAGTGCAATCAGGCTCTCTTCACCGACTGTTTTCTTTGATGATTCGAGAGTTTGGTCCGGCGCGTCATTCCCGTGTCACTGACGTACCCGCACCGCGCTCGCTGCGCGGGTGGCCGCCATGCCGACACTGCCGACAGCCCGGCACTATCTAATAAACATAGCATATCTATGTTTGATTGATAAATTTGACATAATATCATGCCACCTAGACCTGTTAAATGATGCTGTTTACTAACAATCCCAGCACTACTTTTATTAAGAATCCTATCTAAAGGCTCCTGCAGTCATCGCTATTTACCCGAAGCTTTAACATGGAAATGGCCTTTGCAATTTGGTCTGATGTATTGATGGATTTGACATCACTCTTATCAATACATGACCTAGGCTTTATTGCTCTGTCTATAGATAGACTGCAGCATTATTTTGTGTTCATTACAGCATGTGCGACACCACTGCCGTATTACCTCGGGTAAACTCAGCAGTAACTGGCTACTTAAGCTTAATCACCTACCTACTTTTAACTTTATTCTAACTTCCATTCACGACTGTGTTTGGCGGCTGGGACACTCTAGCCTTGTAACTCGATTTCCGATAAACTTGAATACCACTTAAGTAATTTATCTACAAGTTCAAACCAGTAAATTACCAAATTTGAAGGTTCATTGCCGGTCTTAGAGTTGAGAATCATGCGAATTGGTCTTCATTTTGTTTGTTTGCGATGTCGAACGCTCGGATCGCGAGACAGTTATAGATGTTATCGGGTTGTTCGGAGCGATAGCATTTTAATGAGTAAACAATCGATGCACGCCGCTCGGCTGGGCGCCGCACGCGTCTCCCGATATTCGTCTTCCCCTCTCTTTTCCTCCAAATGCCTCCTACTTTCACAGCCCATTTATTTATTGAATTTCCTACGCAAATTACTAAAGTTGTAATGTTCCTGGCACATTGTAAATAGGTACAATAGTCAAATAAAGATAAATTAAGTAAATCCAACGTCGGTAACGTAAAGATTATGGTGTACCGACATAGAACTTATTTCAATTCATTAAATATTTTTGATGTAATTTCTACACAACTTAAGATACTACTACAATTGAACTATTATAATATTATTACTAGCGTAACTGCTACTCCATTTCATTAATTAGTATCCTCTATATGCTCTGGCTTAATAATATTGTAATGGTAGAGCCGAGCGATAAAAGGTCTCTAGATAGCTCTCTAACCTGACTTAACCATTCCTATCTAATAATACATAATAATACCAAGTCCTTAACTGCTTTATGTACAATCAACTATCAAGTCCCCTGAAATTTCCCACTAGCGGTTGCCCTTGCAATTACCAACGGCGTCGCGTTGCTTTGATTGACAATGCTTTCGATTGAAGACTGCTACGACTGTTTGAGCATTTCACAAGCAGTTAAAAAATAACTTAACTTAAAACTGTTAACTTAAAAGCTAGTGTTCCTGTGACCGTTGACGCAAATTTTATATAGAATGAAATGAAACTAAGTAGAATGGATGTTATTATTACCACCATAACATGTAGATCTCATGTAGATCTATATAAAGGTAATTCTTGTTGCCACCTACCGCAAATTCTCACCTACATCATGCGTTGACTGGGAGAGAATTCCACTTCGCATTATGTTCGCCCTTTACATTCTAGTTTGTAGTTTAATAATAAATGTACAGTAGATTATGTTATATTTATACATTGCGGGGTTCAGTTTTTGATGACTACTTTAGACTCAATCACTCAAAGAAAGCTATCAAATGTCTCAGTGAAATCGCTACACCTGACTTAATTCGGCTGCCTTAATTTCAGCGCCCTCTTGGCATACAATGTAGTGTGTACAGTACTCACTTCCACATGGAGCCAAGCGACTTGCTCAGCTCGGCGTTGTGTAGCGAGGGCCGCTGCTCGGAGAGCCGCCGGCGCATGGCCTGCGCGAACACCATGAACGCGTTCATGGGCCGCTTCACATGCGTGCGCCGACCGCCGCCGCCGCCTCTACACAAATATGTTATAAATTATATTAGCAAACTTGTGTTGTGTCTTAGACAAAATGTCTGATCTATAATGTCTTAGCATTAATTTGGGATCCATCAAAAAATATTTTCCCAGTGGAAAATAATTTACAATATACCTTCTCCTAAGTAGGAAATTAAAGTAGGTAAAAGTTTGCGCGGTGTATTGAATTTGATATTTTTGAATCGCTATTTTTAAACTTTTATGCTTATGCTTTATTAGGTTACAAATATGTCTGTGGATACAGGGGTATTTAAGGATACGTAAAGTAACCATTTCAATATCATATCTATCAGTATTTAGATGTAGGTACGTTTGTATATTAGTTCATTGGCCAAGGCACGTAGATTGTCATAGATGGCTCGCAGTGGCAATTAAAGTTATTCACATCGAAGGACAACTTGCAAACGAAAATAATGCAAACTTTCTAATCCGCGAGGCTACATTATTTCTAAATATGTGATAGAGCGTTAAATATATGTAGTATTAATTATACAAAAATAACCTAATACAGTGGGTACCTATTAAAAACTTAGCTATCACAGGTTGTGATTCTGTTCTGCCTTTTGAATACAAACCTATTCAGATGTAATCGTATCAATGCGCCTGAAAAGTGTATTCAGCATTGACGCGTTACACATTATTATAAGATATTATGTACACTTGAATAAGAAGTAATTATGAGCTATGAGTTATTAGAGTTTAACAAAAACCAAAACTCATATTGACATAAACAATATGAAGTAGGTACTTGAGTGGCCCCGTATCGGTTGTGCTCGTTTCAGAGGATTTCGGCGCGCGCTTGATAATTACCAATCGAGCAGACCAGAGCGACCTCTATAAAAAATACATTACGAGTACCCTTTAAGTTATGTACCGCGGTTTACTGTAAACAATGCGCCGGCGCATGTATGTAAACTTGTAAGCGTCTCAGGGCGATGGCGGGCCTCACGTCATTTTACGCTCGTAAACCTCTCTTATTTTATTACTTTTTTATTTTCTAGTGGCCCGTTCGGGTTTCCTTGCGATCACTGCTGACAATAAATTATGCTTTTTTCAAACACTGACACGCCACTAAAACGCGATCGATTTCTAACGGATCACTCTCGGGAACCAATATGAGTCGATGTAATTACCCGCTGCTTCGGCGAACTACCATCGGCTTCCTTGTTTATTACTCGGAATGATTTCTCGTAACGAACTTATTTTTACGAGAGCCGCATCGCTTTTAGAAAATATTCTTGTTTAACTTTTAATTTGCTTATAAAATCAGTGTCAATGCGTTTTAATACTACGAATCCGTGGTAAGAGCATAGCTGAGACCTACCGCGCGTCGCCATCTGGTTAGTAACATCTCCTGACAATCGCAGATAGTACTTGTGTTGTGTCTGCTACATAATACTTAGACGTATTATAGAAACTATTAGCTGTGCAGTAACTGGGAGCCGAGTGGCGGGTCTGGCAACAAAATGACACATTACATTACTTAGAAGCATCACTTTAATTGTAATTTCTCACACAACAATGTATCATGGTGCCACCTAAACTGCAGTGCTCTTAATATATCTTTCAATTATTTTCTGTTAATGGATATACATTGATTGGTCTTTTCAAAATTTTTTG
The DNA here is from genome assembly GCA_963932265.1 of Thymelicus lineola. Classification (NCBI taxonomy): domain Eukaryota; kingdom Metazoa; phylum Arthropoda; class Insecta; order Lepidoptera; family Hesperiidae; genus Thymelicus; species Thymelicus lineola. Next base: position 6,918,988 of record OZ010694.1, on the reverse strand, counting down.
TGTGGTACATCCATTGAAATATAATTATGTGTCTGTGTATACGCAGATCATATTGTTAATTCAACACTGCGACAAACGATATAACTATAGTGTATTGAAAAAGCTTTCGCTTGACGGTTGTATGCTTCGGATATTACAGCATGCATTTGGTTACAAAATGATTTGAATTTTAATTAAGTCTGAGTATCCAAGCACACGTGTCTTTCACTATTGATTCCAAAAACTTAACTTGATTGATTTTAAATAACTATCTTTAATAACCGATTTTCGTCGCTTACTCTATCGCAATTCGAAAATGATTTTTTACATTTTATTTGCTGTGATACTATGGGTAGGTAGATATTTTTTTCATATTTCAGTTTATAGTTTTATCTAAATCAAATCCAAATGAAAAAAAAGCCAATATCTATCGGCTTGACCGATTCTTATGAAATTTTGTGTGTATATTAAGTAGGTTTGACAATAGAACGTAAACTATTTTTAATACCCCTAAGTGATAAGGGTGGTCCACCCAAAACTTCATTTAATTTAATTTATTGAACAAAATTTTTTATTTTAATTTTTCGATGATTTGGCATTAAAAATACATACAACCCTAAATTTTCATCGTACTACCACCAAGTCCAATTTCTTAATAGCGATATTGGTACTTTAATTTTAAGTACTTTAATGCATTTTCTACTCTCGGCGGTCGATAGTAATAATTGATCATTTACCACCGATTACCGATCATATTATGAAAATTACTATGTAAGCTTATATTTAGAAACCAAAATTAACTGTATCAGGTTTTTTGAAAATTCATTCCCTAAGGGCTAAGGGGTTGTAAGTTTGTACTCAAGGAGGGAGAGGGAGATTTTAATGATCTCTGATTTATTAAACCAACCAAAATTATAAAAGTTTAGTCATTAGTATTTCTATTCATTGATTGTTAGGCGATACGAAGTTCACCGGGTCAGCTAGTTGTTATTGTAAAATTAATAAACATTTCACTATCGTAATACTTAAGTTGATTTCCTATGCTACGATATGGTGTAAGTAGTTATTTATGTTCGATTATTAAAATACAAATGAAAAAGGCTTAAAGCTTTTAGTGAACGTGCCCGCCGCTTGACAAAAAGTTTTATCGCCTTGTGTAATGATTTACTACTCCAGATTTCACAGTCGTCACCAAGCCCCGAGCTAAAGCTCCATCTACATTCTACACAGATGTGTGATGTGACGTGTTATAGGTACACATATATATGTACTCATACCTATGATGGAGCTACGTTTGGCTCAACGAAACATATGACCGGAATTACTAGTTGTCGGCACGTGCATATTGCGTACTACTGACAGTAATTATAGTCTATAACTCTATAGCGTAATATTCAGTTTATTAAATTACATTGATTTGATGGATTTCTATGTTTCAATGGGATATTTTAGCTCAAGGAGTGATATGCTAATTAGCAATTAGGCGTTATAGTTGAACCATAGTAGAACGGACGCTTTCTCGTCTCTATATTAGATAGAGACAACTGCGACTTTACATAAACATTTTAAAATTGCCGTTTCTGATTTTATATAAAATTCTTGGTTAATCTACTTGTATTGTGTTATTTTTCAGGTGTAAAAGAACTTAATAAGTAGGTAGCTGTGGTTTCTCAACTCCACACCACCACCGAGATAGAGCTTCACCAGTTAAAAGTTTTAGGAAACTCGAATCAGGTGTCTACCTAATCTGTTTTAGGGATGAGTTATGTTAGACCATGCCGGATTGGAGCCCTGCCCCGTACAAGGAACTTCACTAATATTTTACGAGGCTCGGACGCGGACGTCGCAAGGTATAGCATAAACGCTAGCTGATGTCCGCGTCATATAAAATGTTAGTGAAGTTTTGAATCCGTGCCTCGTACGGTCTAGCATAATATTTCGATACGTTCCTATTAGTGACAGTTGTGATTTCTAATAAAGTTTAAAATACTCGTACGTGCTAAGGCTCACCCTAGCATTTAATTTGTTACTACTGTACACTGATTGCGTGATTTTGTTTTTAACATAAATTAGGCCTGCAGCTTAATTTATAGTCAAAACTCTACGCAGTTATAATAACAAAGGTTTCGGGTTACAACCATACCCGAAAATATTAGGTACACGTGTCAAACATTGGACAAGCAATTTGAGTTTATTTTGTTTAATACTTTTACCCTTAACAACTTAGCCCATTGTTTTAAAGCCAGTTACTCAGTAGCAATAGGTTATGTTTAGTTCTATTATGATTTATAGCCGACAACAGAGTGAGTACTTAGGTAGTTAGTTAGGAGGTATTGTATAATTATAATGGATACCAGTTGAACTAAAACTCGCATTTTCAATATGATGTAGGTCATGTATTCGTAGATAAGGGGGTGTCCATTAATTACGTCAGGCTTTCAAGGGGAGAAATGGGGTCGAGTCGAATCTCATCTTATCTTACGTTGGGGAAAGGTGGGGCAAGATCCGTCATCTCACGTATTTTTTTTTCAAGAAACAGAGTAAAGAAATTGCGAGAAAATAGGTAAAATGTAAAATGTCACTGACAGGACCTTGCACATCTAAAACAAAGTGCACAAGATGAAAAGCAATGAAAAAAAGTCGTGTGTGGAGTGAGGATACTAGAAACATATTAAAAAAAATACGTGAGATTAGGGGAACGCGGGAGAAGGTTGAGCCAAATCTCACGACAAATCACCATGAAGGGAAGGGGGTCTGAAAATCGCTAAAAAAACTCACGTAATCCAAACAAAACGTTAGATAAATAATTTGCCTAATTGTCCAGTAGTGTAGTCAAACTCCTACTGGTAGGTAGAAACAGAACAGGTTACCTACGTTTTAGTTTATCAGTGCCTTTATTGTAACCCTAGTCCGTAACTCCGTTGTTCAATACGAATAACGGATAATTCTTAACTAGTATTTCTTATCAACGAAGACGTTCTTAATATTTGTATTATCATTATGTGTTCAGATTCGATGACAATTTCAAAACTTGATAAAACTAATAAGTATTACTTAAAATGTAATTTTTACAACGTTAATAAAATTTGTCATTGCTTATAAACATTAAGGTATAGCTCAGTGGTTATGAAAGTGCAGGAGCGAGCTGGAGGCTGGAGGCCATTGGCTGAGGAAGTCATAAACAGAGCGCATAGCTGTCATCTGTGACGAGCCCGCCCACGCTATTTCTGCCGCTGTGAGCGCGGTAGCGCTGCACCGCCCAGATCACTAACTATTTGTGCATTTGCAAACCTATCTGCGAATTATACTTTGTCTCGGTATTAGAATACCATTTAATAGAATTATCATAATTCCATAGCCGTTAATTGTGTTAGAGCCACGGTCAAGGGCGGTTCATTAAAACGTAAGTAGGTAGGTAGGTATATGGTTCGAGTCGAGCAACAACTCAAAACTAGGAAATTTTGCATCATGGATAATGGTCATAAGAATGATCTCTGTTTTCTTTTTCTTCTGATAATAATAAACCAATGTTGTATGCTAAGCTAAATAAAAAAATATCTGCATACAAGAAAATAAAAATAAGTAAGTACAAAATAGAAAAAAATGAATCCACAAAAAAATGTTAGAAAATTATTGTAAACTTCAGATCATACCCATGTGAACGTGATAATAACACCTGCTGTTTGTGGTAAAAGTTAATATGACACGATAACAACCCCTGTAGGTACTTGCACTATGACTATTTTAACGTTCCCAGGGCTCACAGGATCGCCAGGGACTACAGGTGATAGTTTATACTCGTACATACGTGGAGCGAGCATGATTAAGATAAGCTTGCTCGAGTGGCACACCACATAATAATTGTAAGGCACCCAACGGCTACCGTCGTGTTTTACAGCGCCATTAATTGTTTTATGGCAGTTGTTAAATCGACTGTAAAGATAACTGCGGTCGTAGGGGATGTTTAGATGATCTTCAGTACATGGCGACAGAAATGCTTTACTGCAGTCGTCTGCCTAACGTTACGTTTGTAGGAAAATGTATATTGGTATTATAATGATATATTTTTGAAGTGAAACCTCCTTTAGGCACGTTGGGCATTTTTGAGATGGGAAAAACCATAAAAACCATTGATAATAATTGTTAGCGCCATCTCTGTAGCAAAATGGTAAAGCGGTTTGGAACAGTCAATGTCACAACATTAGCACGAAGGACGCAGTTCTCAGCAGTAAGGATATTGGCGCAACTACATTGATAATTATAGATGGAAGTTTTATTAGTAGGTATTCATTTCAAAGAATACCAAAAATTTCCGTTTTAAGCAATAGATTGCAATTTTTGTATGTAAAATAATATGCATTATTTTTCATGTATAATAGCGCATTAAATAAAAATTGTAATATAATTTTTGTACTAGTTATTAATAAAAAAGCACTTAATTTAAAAGTATTTCTTACACAATAAAATATTTCCTGACGATTCAAAAAATACACACATAATTGTTCAAGTTTTCACTTCTGTCGGCCCTCTCAGAGTTCCACTGTTTTTTTTAAATAAATAATGTCAAATCTCCACCAATCCGCACTGGAGCAGTGTGGTAGAGCTGCAGAGCATGCTCTAGACCTAAAGGCTTAACGCGGGGTAAGTTCAGTAGTGGGCCATCAATGTGTTAGAGCCAATGGCAAACAAAATGTTCAATCTCATCACAATTATCACACGTGTTTCTATTGTCCTTCAATAAATATGCTGAAAGTAGAAGTATCTATATAAGAAAATCATAAAAATTTGGGATGTTATGAGACATCCATCTTTTAACAACGAACAAGGCGTTGACTCTAGGGTCTCCAGGATCTTCCTGTTGGAAAACGCTAGGGAAGATTTTTAATATCTAGTTTTATCCTGAACTTTATGGATGTTGGAATGGATTTTGTTAGCATGCCTAGCAAGGCTTTATTCCACAAGGCTTCTGGAATTAACAGTGAAATAATGTTAGGCTGTTGTAATAAAATATTATGTGGTACAGCCTTTCTTTTTGACATTCTGTAAAGCATTTTTGTGATGTCTCAGGGGTGTCGTGGATTTTTTTCGTTTCTCGACTTTGCCTATAAAATTTTTATAAGTGTATCCGCTACAAGCTTACGAGTACCTTCAATATAAAATGTTTTTCACATGCAAGTGAAATGAAATGGAATCGGTTTGCTCCTAAATTGAGTAAATATTGATAAAACCACCCCAAAGGTTGTTACAGTTTTAAAACTATTAATTTATAGTTTGGCTACAGTTAAATAATAAGGACGTGTCGATTCACAGATGCGTCCTATTTACGTTGATAAATTATCGCTTCTGCGAACACAACGCAAAAGACCGTCAAGTCCGGAAAACCAGTAATTTTATTTTTACTGCGTACCTACTTGTACATATAAGTTCCAATTTATAATTTTAGAAAAAAATAAGCAAAAGGAAGTTATCTGCATATTTCTCCGGCTCGAACACTCTTCACACCAAATGTAATGCTTTCTTTTCTTTTGCTTTATTGGATTCTGTTTTTCTATCAAACATTTAATGTTAAAGAAAAAATCGAATAGATACATACTTCCGGGAGAACACTCGTCTAAATAATAAGAGTTCCTGACTGATCCAACAACGCCGAGCCCAGAACTTTGGAGCCGGAGAGCTGAAGTTTTAGTGTTTATATTTAAGTATGTAGGTGATAATTAAACCCCTATTTGTGTAATAAAGATTGCTTTTAAATTTCTTTATTTATATTTACGTATTTTTATTTTATTTTATATAAGACTTTTTTGTAGTCCTACAACATAGGTAGAGTCCCAACTAATGGGGACTTCTTGGGATTTCAAGAATGATTTGGAATATCGAGCATTATTTTTCATTTGTCTTATTTTCGCGACAATAATGCTAGTACAGTAGTGCGTTGCTAGTACAGAGTAATTAATGAAAATGAGTTAATTAAACTTAATTAATTATAAATTCGCCTTATCATATATTTTCCTTTCAATCACTCGGTGTATCACAGGTCCTTGAATGTCCGACATGTCGTTCAATTAGTGGTTACTGAAGGGTGGTGGGAACACATCTGTGTCCACATTGCCACTGATAACGACCACTCGGCGATATCTACGTGCGCGTACGCAAGACGTCGAACAATGCGTGGAAAAATTTCACGGACTATTATCTGTTACTGCAAACAAATAATTTATCAGTTAATCGTGATAAATATTCAAACATTTCCCCATGCAATGTATTCAATCGTCACGCTTCCGATTTACTATTCTTTTTAACTATCCCCTGGGCTTGAATTGAGCAGTGAACGGGTTTGGGGCCATTAGCATTCGTATTTAAATATTTGTTAGATACATTTTTTGTTACTAATAGATGAAGCTTTATGAAACAAAATAAGATAAAGTGCAAGCAATGGAGATCAAGGTACGGGACGGGGTAGGTTCATCTGATTGGGTTAAAAAATTGCATATAGGAATAGTATATCTATGCTCGAACGACTCTTGTAAACAAGGGATTTATAATAAGTTATGTTCTATTAGTTTTTAAAAGTTAGTCTAGGCTGCAGCTCCATCTGATGTTAAGTGAAGATGTAGGTGTTTATTCTTATTCTAAGATGTAGTTAGTCCAGAAAGGCTAAATGCACCATTATAGTAACGGGACGAAAAAATCGACGCATGCAGTTCCAATCCTTTGCTTACATGCTGGATAGGAATAATACAATGATAAAATTTAATTTGTCTTCTCAAAGAAAAGAAAGGAATTTCTCTCAATATGTTATGAAAGCTTTTCAACTGTACTGATTCTTATAAAATTTTACACAACAGCATTATAATTATAGTTAAACGGCAATTATAATGTTTCAATACAGGGCTAAGTTTATATTCTTTAGACGAATTAAACTCAAACTAAGAAGAAAAATTGAACGACGACGTATTGAACCTTGTTAATAGAGCGTTTAGAACAAATATGACCATGGCTAGCAACGTCCATGAATCCATGATACAAGTAGAGTACATCTTATAAAAGTAGGTAAGGTTGCGAATAACGTTTAGCGTATGGAGCATTCCAAATACATAAGTAGATATGCGGTAATGAAGAGCGGCTGGTGTTAACCGCGCACATTACCGCGCGCCCGCTAACCACTCACAGACGGCCGCGCGCTACTAGATTACACTTTGTCAATATTTGAACCTCACTTCGAGCTTCCACCTCGAGCTTTGGATGTCAGCCGCTGTTGGGCATGCTTTCTGTCGATTGTATTAAGCCATCGCGTTCGTAGCTGCAAATTAATTAAACAAAGGCAGCGACAGAACTAGGTTCAATAGTGATCCCCTAAAGCTGGCCATATATATCGCACCTTCAGTGGAAAAAGGCATAACATGAAAATTGCAATTTTAAACGAGAGCAAAAAACGGTTGAAATATCAGTAAGTAGTCAAAATATTGGACATTAAGATTTCTTGCACAAAATCGTCAAAATTAATGATAAAAATTTGAAAAAAATTGAGCATAATATGCAGTTTTTGCCCCTCTTGCCAGTCATATTAATAGCTAAAATTCAACGTAAGACGACTTATGCTTTTTTTCCACTGAGGGTGCGATATGATCAAGTGTACTTTTCAAGTTTGCAGTTTGATTTGATGCAGCATCCAGTTTGCATCAGATAGCTATATAGCCATACGGTGGCCATAGACCGTCAAGTTTACTGGATGCCGCGTCAAGTCTGCTGCAAACTAGACAAGTATACATGATCGTGTATTGCCAGCATAATGAGTACAGGTTTCTCCTATTGAGATGGCCTAGCTAGAGCATCAATGCTGATCTAGTGCGCATTGGTGGAGGGATTATTGGCCAACCTTAATGTCGGAAGTTTTTATGCTGTCGTAAGGCCTCCGACATGGCTTAACGAGACTTATGTTTTGATAACAACCGGGGTCTCTGGCTTTATAGCTTAATGTGTCCTCCGAACACGGAATGCAGCGTTGAACCGGAATGTCCGATGGACAGAAATGCTCAAAATTTTTTTGCCCAAAAATTTATATAATTAGTATATAAGTATGTCAATATAAATACCTATCTAAATGACACAATGATGGACATCAGTTCAATAGGTACATAATATTATATCAAATGAAAGGACTTGTTGTAAGTGACACAAATATGCTCGTCTTATCTTCCCCTTTATATTCAAAACTATTAATTGAAGGTTATTATGGAAACACACAGATATTGTATACTTCGGTAAATATTAGGTAAATGTAGGCTCTCATTTAACATAAAAAAAACGTAAACGAATGTGCATGTCTCCTGAATGCATAAATATCTACAGGAAAAAACGGGAACATCGGAATTCGTTGGCTTCGTTAGTTAAAGTTTACTTTAAAAAAAAATTAAAATGAATTGCACACAATTCACAGGTGGTAGAAGTGAAACTTTCCAAAATTTTGGTTTCAAGATAATGAGATGAAAAAGCAAAATCCTTTGTTAAAGTTTACACTCGTTTTGAATTGAAGATCAATAATTATTCAAGCCGTGTCTTCATCTAAGCCTTAAATGATATTTGAGTCTAATAATAACCAAATTTCCTAAATATGTTAATTGATTTTGTATTACAAACAAACTTAATCGTAGTAATTAGCTGCATGACAACTTTACGACTCTACAGATAGATAGACACACACTTCAAATTTCTTATAAAAAAATTTTTGATAGTAAAACATAATATTTGATACAAATATTACACGAATGAAGTTCTAACGGAAGAGTCTAAATGGAAGTTCAAATGTCAAACGATGCAGTGCATATGAAACAGGGAAACGCGAACGGCGAGTGAGTAACACAAACAAGGGGTGAGGCGAGCGCGCAGAGGGTGGACTGGATAGGGCTAGCAATCAAAAGTTTTTTCGGAGACATTGTGAAAATCGAGTAGAATAGAGTTTTCTCTTAGTCATAAAAATCAGGTAAAAAGATTTGATTTTCTTGCATATCATAAGTATAGTATTTATTAAAAAAATACTGCAAAAAATATAGTTAAGTAATCCAAAATAAATACATCGATCTTCTACGCATTAGATAGATGTGATAAAAACTACCCGTCAAAATTTCGCAGTCCAATGTTCTCACATCGCATTCGCTGCATTGTCAGTAGACGATATAAACCTTGAAGGAATGATAAACATGTTTTTATTACTCCTTGACTCAGATCAATAAATAAGGTTCCTTGACATAAACATTATCATCACCGTTTCAACCACGACTGGTCTGTCGAGTGGCGAGTGAACAAATTAGAAAAGATGTCAATATAATTAGTGATAATAAAACTTGCAAAATAGTTGGAGAATTTTGAAAGTTTGGCAAAGCACTCCAGCATTTCGAGGCTGGCAACAGAAAAAAATAAAATGCTACACACTCATAGGATTCCCTGTGTCGTGGGTGCAATGGTCCACACACACCCAGACTGAGAACAGAAATTCAAATTCATCATTCAAACCGACCCTGTGGGAATCGAAACTAGGTCCCTTGGCATGGCGTGGTAACTATTACGCCACAGCTACAGTCGTCCAAGTGGCAACCCTATAGTAGGCTCTGTCGGCACCTGTGAGACGGCATGTTTGCCGCACCACTTACTGCGCGGGCTACAATAGATACGCACACACTAGGGATGTTTGCCAGCGCCGCGCCACAGTGCGAGGAAATCTTAATCTAGCTACCTCCGACTTTCCGTTATAATTTCGGCCAATGTTTAAACTAACCTTTCTCGAAGTGATCGATAACGCTTTGGCAAAGTGGGTCCTAAAGGCCTTCCCTGGCTAGCAGTGGCAATCATAAGAACATTAATTTGGAGGCGTTAAAATGATTTCAGCTCTAAAAGCAAATAAGTTATTATTTATAGTAAATAATTTCGAAATATATTTTATTTGATTAGGTACCATAGAAAATTGTTAAAAAAATTGTTGAAAATTGTTAATTGTTGTGGCGGAGCTTGGAGTAAGTTTGAGCACCAGTGGATTAAACGGAAATGACAGAGTACACAATTAAATTCAACAACATGTGTGTTTAGAACTTTTGGGATGTAAAAATCAGTCTATAAATCCCAGACTAACCTCGTGCGTGGTCCACCAAGCTCACAAACGAATTTAGTAATATTCTCAATCTTCCTGGTTAATTACCACCCTCTTCTAACTAGAGCCTAGAAAGCCCCCTTCCAGCAAAAACATCATGGGATGGTGGATAGATCTTTTGGGTGGATACTTAAATTTGCTCGGATGGAGCTGCTCGAGTCTCTTCTCTTGAGGAGGCCAAGATAATACTCCATCACACTGCTCCAGTGCGGATTGTTGGAGGGTCTGTAGTATAGTAAAAATGTAGTAAAGTAAAAATGTCCGGAATATGCCACTGGAGAACATTGGGTATAAAATGAAGGCGTACAATATTATTGCTGAGGATCTATAAAATTGAAGTTGATTGTTCTACGAAGTTTTTCATGGGAGCGAACGATTTGCCGGGAACTCCCTTAAGGAGGCGAGATAAGCGCCCCACAATGTATGTTTGCGCAGGCGCACTATCAGGTCGCATGCGGAAATAAATCGGTATTATACTTAACAGGAAGATGATAAAAATTGTCACACGGGGAACGCACCCTACGACCAACTAATACTTGAATAAGTAAGTCAATCGGTGTCTTATTATCTTTAGCTCTGTTATACTTACTTGTATTTGTGTCTTGGCTCTTTAATTTCACGATATCTAGCCTAGATGGTTTCGTAGAAACACATAAAATACTTATTATTTTTTTAGCCATTCGAATTTTGAATTATGCTTTTGTTTTTTTATAACTGTCTTTCTATTGAGGCTGTCATTACAAAATAGTTTAATCATTAAATTCTAAGCAAAAAAGTACTCTGTGTATTATTTTTTCTTTGTTACCTACTTATCTAGTTTTTAAACGAATGATTGCTTCAGGGAGGATGTAGGTTAGGTTAAAGATTTAAAAAATACAGCTCATCCATTTCAACATCAACATGATATTAAAGTATTTAATTGTTCGATTATTAAATATTCATTAGCAATTTAGAATGTAATAGAAAGTATTGTGAATAGACTACGAGAGAGTCTATTAAAATAATAGAAAAAAACCTACCTATACAACATTGCCCAAAGCCAAATCCTCCGAATCCAAATCAACTTTTTATTTCAAACGCTGATGATGTGAAGTGCCGACAGTCGATATGAAATTAATAAACAAGGCGCTGATAACAGATAACATAGGTTAATCAATTAAAGGCGGTACATCAAGTGCGGGTTCATGAAGACGACTCCGACGACCCGGGGTCACCTAACGGCTTACAACTACAAAGAATAAAGAGTTAAAATAGACCAGTATTTCACAATATTAGAGATACTGTGACACAAGTATACGCCCGGAATTCGGAACTTCTATGAATTTGTTTACAAAGAAATTGTCCGCTTGTCGTAGACGGATAGATCTAGGCGTAATGGTTACCACATCGTCCTCGGTTCGATTCCCAGCGAGGCGATGAAGAGTTTGAATTTTTGTTCTCAGTCTGGGTGTGATCTGAGTGTGTGTGTGTGTGTGTCTTTGTGTGTTGTCCATTGTCCTGGCACGGCTGGTTTTGTAGAAATATTATAGGTAGGTACCTACTTATTCTTTATTTAGCTATTCGAATTTTACATAATGCTTTTGTTTTTTTTTTAATTATCTTTCTTTACACAGGGAATCTAAATGTAGGCCGATGAATGTGTAGCATTATCATTACTATTATTAACAACGGTGATAGCTTAAAACACCCAATGATAGAGAATGTAATAGAATTAAGCTCGCCATTTGTTCTTCAATATTGTAGCCCGCAGCTTTGCATACGGAAATTATGTTTTAACTTATTCAAACTTTTATCCTGTTTTCCCGGGAAATCTTTTAATTTTCCGGGATGAAAAGTTGTCCAAAATATGATCCGGGGTATCAGTACCAACTTTACCAATTTTAATCGAAATCCGTTCAAGGGTTTTTATGTGATGCCCCGACAGACAAACAGACACCATGAGTTTTATTATATCGTAGTATAGATTGTGGTCAATAAGGTGTACATAAATAAATAAATGATATGGACATGGACATAGACGTTCTTCTGCTGAGATTCTAGTACTAATTAATTTCCGAGCTTTATAATATTCGGAAACTGAGGAACTTGCAAGCTTTATACATAATATACAGATTGTAGTGTAATTTTCCAACTTTAATTAAGTAGTAGCTAGGTGACAGATAAATGTTTATTCTCGAGACATGGATGTTCTTGAGGTCTCATTTGTGCAGTGTTGTCAAGTTAGCCACTTTTTGGCTAAATCTGGCTACATATTTAGCCACATCCTAATAATTACTTGTTATTAGCTAATAATTACTTGTTATTAGCTTGTCAAGTCATGAGTTGCTAAAATTGTGGCTAAATATGTAGCCAGATCTAGCCAAAAAGTAGCTAACTTGGCAACACTACATTTGTGTCCTTGTTACCTGCGGGCTTAGCTTGCGAGTTGCGACACAGCTTATAATTGGTAGCTCGGTCTCATATATAAACTAGGCAAACGTTGTTCTGTTAAAAAAAATTCTGGTTAGGGACACCCTAGTCACGCTCGTTCGGGCCGTTTCTGAAGAGTGTGACCACAAACACCGTGACACGAGATTTTTATATATTTGTCGGAGATCATAAAATGGAACATCAAGCCGGGCCAGGCTTAGGTGTATTCGGATTGTGAAGATGGCAACACTATGTGAATTGACTACTGTCATTTGGTCACGCGGTGACGTGGCGGGAGAACCGAGGAAAGCTATTAACTTGCCAGCGACGAACGGACATTCTGGATACAGCCTTCGAGCTGAGCAGACGCCTAGACAAGAACGTAGTTACTTTTAAGACGGAACGCGACGTGTGAATTGTACGGCTGTTTCGGTGCAAACAATATTTGGAATCGGGTACCAGATTGACGAGTGACAGGATCAGACGATTATGCGAGGCATTGGGGTGGCTGTAAGGGGTGATGGGAGGCCACTGGGCCGTCGTGCCCTATTATTTGTTGGCTGTTACTCGGATAATTGAAGACAATCAGTTCTAATGGCGTGTTTAATTATAACCAGTGTAAAACCTGTGTTAAATGAGTTTCTGACTAAAGTGATGTAAACGCCCACTGTTGTTATTATTTCCCGAACCACCACCCAACCAATCATTATTTCCGTTATCGGAAGTGGAATGGACCCACATGATGAGAAAATTTCGCCCACATATGTCGGAAAATAAATGAAGAATGACGGTGGTTCGGATGATATTTGAAATGAATTGGTTGCAATGAGAAACGTAACGACAGTAAACGCGAGTAAATGAGCACCGTGGAATTTTACAAAGAAAATATGTGAACCTACCCTCAGATATTCGCCTCACGCAAGATGTCGATATTCAGTCGAGAAGCAATTATGATGGAAGTGAATAGTGGAACAGAGTATGTTACTACGAGTATTTGAACACAGAACACGAGGACGTGTTCATTTTGTCAAAGATGGCCGAGGGAGTAATAGCATCCAAGACACCAAACTATATCAACAAACCAAAGAAACCAAAAAAAAAAAAAATTTTCATAAGACGTGTCTTTGAGGGAAAAGTACTATCTTTTCATTCGGATTGCAAGAATCCGCATTTCAGGTTTTTCAGATATGATGTTACAAACGGTGGACGGCAAGCATGTAAAATTCGAATACAAAGGATCGGAATAATGTCTTGAGTACTCTGTGATTAAGGTTTGAGATTATAAGACAGCGATTTGGTATGGCATATTTTTTCATTATTATTAACAAGATTGGATAATTCGATAGTGTTTTAGTGTAGTATACACTCGAAGTCAAGCAGTGTAAATGGTGCCGTCATCTTGAACTGTCAAAGAAACACCTGACAGAATGTTCAAAGTTAAGATTTCATGAATTTGTGTTTGAGTAATAAGATTGATTAGAAAGAACTGGTTAGAATGGTGGTTTGCGTAAACTACAAATCGTTTCGTCGTATTTGTGCTTGATTCAACGAAGTATTATAAAGTCATTGTACAGTATCTTTCAACGTAATTATGATTAACAAAGTTATTCAAAGTCAGTGCAAGTTTTGTGACACCAGAAGCGTTCTGTAAATGATATCAAGAATATTCAATTTTCAAACATCTTGATATTCTTTAATTATCGTCTGCCCTCAGTTCAGAAAAATAACAATTAGACATTTCGTGTTTTTGTCTTTTGTTTTTGTGTGTGTTTCAGATAAACTAAGTGACGATGACAGTTGTATGGACATGTAACCTGTGAATATCTAAACGGTGACGAGAAATCACATCAATGCGAGATAACGAAGTCTGATGTCAACTACCTGCATTTAATTTTGTTGATAGTGACGGGAGCGCATCGCGGCTCCTCGTACCGTGGCTTACGATGAGCATCGTCGGTGATTGTATGGCGACATGATATAACAGGTGATCTGTATTGATACTTTTGTAGCTAATTTTGATTACTGCTCACTGACAGTAATTGTTCCTTGTTGAGTTTGTGCTGATATTACGTAATGTCAACATATGACATTTGATGGTTACTTGAGTTTGTGTACTTGTCGATTTTTGGTAATGAAGGCCACAGAGATAATTTGATGAGCGAAGTGAGCGAAAAATAACCTTTTTGTTATTTAAAAGTGACATGCAAAGATAATAATTCCTTTACTGATTTGTTGAACTGTTTTTGAGAATCTTTAAGACAGACGGGATAACACACTAAGAATTTCGTAAAATGTTCAGAGCAAGTGAATCGATTGTTGATTGCTTTTGATGAGTAGTAAGTGGTATGCAAGTCGCTCAGATAGCATGCAACTCCAGTCATTCGTGGCGTGCGTTTGGCTTGGAGCTGTAAGCAGTCGCTGTTGGAGCTTCCGATGGGAAGCGGTGAGTGGTTGTTGTTGTTGTGATGTGGAACTGGGTACAGGAGGTAGCCCGGTTGGCTCATGATGATGATGGTGTTGATGATGATGATGATGATGATGATGATGATCAGAGTATTGCATACAAACTGCTGACTTATCTTTGAGTGCTATGAAGCCTTTTAGTTGTAAAGTTAGATCGTGTTATCAGATTGTAGTTCTTGGTATTATCCCGTTCTGGCTGCTACGTGTGTTTTCATTATGAAGCCTTGGGGCTTGAGGTCAGGGAGGCCGAGTGGGAAACTTTTACTTTGCGAAGGTTATGTCTTTTCCAGATGGTCCCCTGCTGCCTCACCGAGGACGGTGAGATTGTCACGATGGCCGTGTCGGAGATCATAAAATGGAACATCAAGCCGGGCCAGGCTTAGGTGTATTCGGATTGTGAAGATGGCAACACTATGTGAATTGACTACTGTCATTTGGTCACGCGGTGACGTGGCGGGAGAACCGAGGAAAGCTATTAACTTGCCAGCGACGAACGGACATTCTGGATACAGCCTTCGAGCTGAGCAGACGCCTAGACAAGAACGTAGTTACTTTTAAGACGGAACGCGACGTGTGAATTGTACGGCTGTTTCGGTGCAAACAATATTTGGAATCGGGTACCAGATTGACGAGTGACAGGATCAGACGATTATGCGAGGCATTGGGGTGGCTGTAAGGGGTGATGGGAGGCCACTGGGCCGTCGTGCCCTATTATTTGTTGGCTGTTACTCGGATAATTGAAGACAATCAGTTCTAATGGCGTGTTTAATTATAACCAGTGTAAAACCTGTGTTAAATGAGTTTCTGACTAAAGTGATGTAAACGCCCACTGTTGTTATTATTTCCCGAACCACCACCCAACCAATCATTATTTCCGTTATATTTATTAGATTATAAATTATAACAATTTGATTCACCAACCTAAAA
Organism: Thymelicus lineola; assembly: GCA_963932265.1. Classification (NCBI taxonomy): domain Eukaryota; kingdom Metazoa; phylum Arthropoda; class Insecta; order Lepidoptera; family Hesperiidae; genus Thymelicus; species Thymelicus lineola. The sequence continues at coordinate 6,903,069 of OZ010694.1, read as the reverse complement.
GGGGCTAGCACATCTCGTAGGTACCGTGTTTTTTACTTTGGTAAATAGGCCATGACCAACGGAAAAAACTTTCATTCGCAGACTGCTAATTAAAAGTACTCCGTATCTCTACGTACCGATAGATACATCTTTCATTAGAGGTCAGATCTATTTCGAAGCATTGGTCGTTTATATGAGGGCTCGTTTATAATACAGGATGAAAAAATACAGTAGTTGGAGGAAAAGTAGGCCCTAAATATTGATAACGGCTTTCACTGAAAGGAAACATTCCTTTAATTTCAAAACTAAATAAAACTACATTCAAAGATTTTTGTAAAGAACCTACTTACTATCAAAAGTAAATAGTTCAATTACTCGTATTTTTAACCAACTTCAAAAAAAGGAGCAGGTTCTCAATTCGACTATTTTTTCTTATTTTTTTTATGTTTTTTACCTCAGAACTTTCGACTGGGTGAACCGATTTCGAAGATTCTTTTTTTATTGGAAAGAATGTAACTAGGTCGAATGGAATGTAAGTCGGTTTTTTTTGTTAAATTTTAGATTATTTAACGATAGATTGGAACCAACGGTACCATTAGAGGGCCAGCAAAATCTGTATATCAAACCCCGCTAGATTTTTTTGTGGGGTCAAATAAAGAATTTGGTGTACAAAAGATACCTACTACGGGTCAGTAGAGGAATTAAAAACCGAAGTACAAAATATTATATAATTTGAAATATTTAACAATCAATACAAAAGGCGACACAATGAAAATTTAGAAGTTCAAAATATTATTATGTTTTAAATACTAGCTTTCGCTCGCGGCTTCGCCCGCGGTAGAGACCGATTTTTTACAAATCCCGCGAGAAACCTGATATTTTCCGGGATAAAAGTAGCTTATGTGTTAATCCAGGGTATAGGCTATCTCCATTGCCAATTTCATCCAAATCCAAACATTTTCACAATCTTTCACATTTATAATATTAACTAGCGGTTACCCGCAGCTTCGCATGCGAAAATTATGTTTTATCTTATTTGTGCCTCTTTTATTCGTGGAATTAAAATACTCGTATTTAGCAAATCTTCAAATACAGTCCATGTTTATGTTACTTGTTTAAAAATTTAGTTTTCCAAAGGTGAAATAATTAAAAAATCAGTTAAGCAGTTTTTTTTTTTTAATTTCATACATTACTAGCTGACCGGGCGAACTTCGTATCGCCTAACAATTGATCAGTTATCGAGCAAAATGAAAAATGATTAAATTACTAAAATGACTATTAAAAAATAGGGGTAGGTGATAGAAGGGTGCAAATTTAGGGTTGTATGTATTTTTAATGGCACATTATAAAAAAATAAAAAATAAAATTTTGTCCAAAAATAAAATAAATTAGGGGTGGACAACCCTTATCACTTAGGTATGAAAAATAGATAGTAGCCGATTCTCAGACCTACTAAATATGCATATAAAATTTCTTAAAAATCTATTAAGTCGTATTGGAGGAATATGACACGAGAATTTTGTATATAAGATTTACGAACATACAACATACGACTATACGATGCGGCTACGCTCACATAAAATATTTAAAAGGAAAATGTGGTTGTCTTTGAAATATGATAAAATGAAAAAGGTAATGAAATAAAATTTATGAATATCTTATTTTTTCTTCATAATATTTTTATTGACACCTGATCCAAATGCAAAACCGCTAATTAAAATCCCTGATTAAGTTAGTAGGTAAAGTAATAATTGACACTATCTATCATATAATTATCTTGAGGATTATGGATAGATAGAATATTATAGTAAACTACCATTAAACAGCCCATGCGATAGATATTCTAAGCGTGTAGATATTAGAGTAAAGCTCTACAATTGAATGGTTTGTATTTTGCTTTGTTTATGATTACAGATATAATATATTATCTTATTTTTGCCGATGAATACCTACTACTAACTACCTTATTACTGATAGTATAATCAATATTATTTTTCAGTTTTCTTCAAAGTGCTAATCACAAGCTCGAATAAATGATTGCAAAGCTCGTCTCGTAGCCTTGCTACGATGCGGCTACGCACACATAAAATATTTGTAAAAGAAAATTAATGTGGTTATGTCTTTTAAATACAAAAAATAAAATGATATATTATATACACATTACCCTCCCTTGCATCACGCAGTCGGGTAAAATGGGAAATATTTATAATAATGCTTACATAATAGTTATTTTGACATTTTGCCTTGGTAATTCTTAGTAAATACTTAATGGAAAAATGGTAGACAAGGTTTTAAACAAATACGCAATATATTTTAAAGTAAATCGAATTCAACTATCAATAATAAGTTAAGAATTAAGTTAAGATAGTATGTACTCACTTGTTCGGCGGAGGCATTATAGTGTTATAATTGAAAGATTGCAGAAGCTTCCCAACAGCCTCATTTATTTCTAGTTTCTCGCAACCGCGTTCGCGCTCTTGACCCCAATTCATTTTTGACACTGGGATTTTTGGAAGATTTAAAACAAATAACAAGCTAGTAGCGTAGGGATTAACCTTCGGATGAGATCCGCTGTCGCGAGATGAACGCGCGTGCGACCGACTCGCGCGCACCGACTATAAAGAATTCCTTATACTCCGCGCATAAGTATAAACTATAAGCCGCACAGGGGCGCGCGCTACGCTTTGACACGTTTGTTAGCGATTGTTTACTCTTTACGAGTGGCCACTGAAATTCATATCAAGATTAAATTTTGTTACAAAAATTATAAAACAAAAATCTCTAGTATAAGGTACACTAGTAACTAACTTATTCATTGTCTTTTAAAGTTTCCTTTAGATCGAAAACTGTTTTAGTATAATGTAATGTAACATTAGCTCATAATTATTTATAAAATGAAATCTTTGTAAATACAAAAATGGAAATTCTATTTGTTATATACATAAACATAGTTTGTACATGTATAAGTGAATTTGTTTTAACAGGTTCAAAACTATGACTATATTGTCAATAAATGTTGTGTATAAATATAGGTTTACTACGTTCAAACAGAAGTGTAGACAGACCAAAAACTGCAGGCACCTTTTTCACACAGTCATTAATGTTTGGTTGAGGATATTTTCCGAGTTTTCTCAGCGGAGGAGAGCGCAGTGGGCGGTGCGCAGGCGCAGGCCGGCGACGCCTCGTTTGCCATTGGCGCACGACGCCGGCCGCTCTGACGTCACTGCCTTTATCGTCCTCACTCTATCTATACAATTACAATAGTTGAACTCGAGCTTTATGTTATTTAAATATAGTGATATATAGTGCTATTTATATTAATATATTTATAGCAGATAATATGTAAACACTCATTTATGTCTACATTCTATCTAAGTTCATAATAACCTCAATCAAGCATCGTCACGTAAAAATCGAATTACCTATTCTTAAATCATCTCCCTTTTTCAACTTTTACAAAGTATTACTTTCGTTATGCAACTTAAAAAATATTGTTTATGTACCATAAATACATAGAAATTATTCAATATTTTTTCTATTTGGGAACTTTTTGTTTCTTACTTACTGCGTCGAAACAAGTTCATATTTTTCAGTAGACACTGTAATATAAATATGAACAGAAACTAATATACATATATTAACTCTCATCATAATTTACACACGAGCATTCTAATTGTGCCTGCGTGAATTTCATACCAAATTAGCTTTACATTAAGCTCTCCATTTCGTCAATTAACACGATCTAATTTTGTACCCAATTTACGCAAGAAACCTCTAATTGTGTTGTCAAGGTACTCACACGTAGCACTAATGACGTGTCTATCTATCTGTTTTGTGGTACCTAAATAAGCACATTTTTGATGACTCTGTAGCTTAGTTGGGAGTAACGCCAGACTGCCCGAGTTTGATGCCCGACAAGTTATGTGCCAGATAATATTTGACCTCGAATCCTAGCCAATCCTAGGTGTTAGGAAATTCAGCGACGTTGTGAGTGTGTAATATTTTTCTTATTTTATTTATTTTTATACAGTGCATAAGTATGATGATAACACTACAGTGTGTACCTATAATACTCCACCTTTCCATCCTTTGGAAGTTTATTGCTTGATATAGGTCGGGATATTACGACCATCTACTGATGTCACCAATACGCATTAGCTAATAGCTAAGTGAGGTGACTACTAGCTAAACCGCATGAAAGCTACAATTAAGCCCCGGCCCCGGCAGCCCCACTATTCCTGGTTAAGATAGCGGCCATGGTATTGGTGATGCTGGATGTGCTAAGAATTGTCGGCAGAGATCAGGATGGAAAAATAACCTACGACCTCTGTCCCTGGCACCATATAAAACCAGGATACCGAGAACCGATGCTACTTTTATAGTGTAATCTGCTATGGTCTGAAAAGAGCAATAGGTACTTACCTACGCGGCATTTACAACCTCAGGTCTAGGGACTCGCTCAGAGATCTGTAATATTTTAACTGTATACCAATCATCCATCCATCCATCCATCCATCAGCCCTTGGAGGTCCACTGCTGACCGGTCCTGAGCCTTCTGAATCCAGCGGATGCCCGCTGTCTTCTTCAGGTCCTCGGTCCATCTTGTCGTGGGGCGTCCTGTACTTCGCTTTCCGAGACGCGGGCGCCATTCGAGGACCTTTCTTCCCCAACGGTTATCGGTCCTTCGCACTATGTGGCCAGCCCATTGCCACTTCAGCCGGCTAATTCTTTGAGCTATGTCGGTCACCCTTGTTCGTCTACGGATCTCCTCGTTTCTGATACGATCACGTAGAGAAATACCGAGCACAGCCCTCTCCATAGCCCGCTGCGCTACCCTGAGCTTGTGGATTAAGCCAATAGTAAAGCACCACGTCTCGGATCCGTATGTCATCACTGGCAACACACACCAATAGGTACGTACTATTATGTATTCTGTGCTGTGGTGACACAATACATATTGGATAATGTTAGGTATGATAAGAAATGTTATGTTAGTTATTCCAAGAAGAGTGACATCCGTAATATTAATATGTACAAGGGACAAGTCTAAACTGATTGTACCAAACTGACGGATCGTTCATGGGTACATGACAATGTGTAAAAATATAAAATTCCATTAAAAATTCAATTTGACGTAAATGCCATACTACATCATTGGCCATAGTTTAAAACTCATCTATTATATATATAAAAGAGGACGTGTGTGTCCCTATATTTCACTTTGCAGCCAATACTGCACGTTGCAAGCGCATAGTGTGTATATGTCGCAATAAGTACGAGGCTCAAATCTCAGATAAGGGTGGTTGCGAGTTGATACCTATTAGGGTGTAGAAGATACGGGGTTGAAACGTGTTGAAGTGAAGCGCCTACTTTTTCGTGGGAGCAATGTTTTGTAGAGCCGCGCATTGCTGGTACATGACTAGGAAGCTATCCACGCAAAATTATTTGTTATCTGTCGACTGTCGCTTGAATGCATTCATCCTCTCTGTACTTTTTTTACAATAATAAAATATGTGCTCTCGAAAAGGTTTTAATTATTCGCTGCAACAACCAGTTATTCCTCTAAAGAATTAACAGCGTGTGATTTCTAGAAATGTGTGATTATCATTAATATAAAAAACATTTTAACTGTTCTAGATTTTAGAATGATCTAGAAATTTCTTAAATGATCTAGATTGTATGCCAATTTTCTGATCAATATAAAATGTTCTAGAAATTCCTCTAATAATCTAGAAAACTCCAAAAGTAGGTAATGGAACTTATTACGCATTTTCGTCATTTTTTAAGTTAAAAACATGAACATTTATTTATTAGGTCCAGATTAGAAACAAAATTTGGAAGTATTAAGTTTTTTTGGAATTTCATCCCTTAAAGTTTTGAAGTTAAGAGGTCTTTTTAAAGTGAAACTTTTATTACATCGTCTCAAACTTTTTGGTATGTGTGTCGCATGTCGCGTGACGGTCGGTTCTTAACTTATCGATTCTAGGTAACGAAAGTACTTAGGATGACCTAGCTTTCAACATATCTGATTGAGTACGGGTGCTACTACGAGTACATGATACATTCTGAAGGTCTGATGATGACCAGGTATGTACTTATCGGTTCTCAGTAACGGAAGTACTTAGGATGACCTAGCTTTCAACATTTATCTGATTGAGTACGGGTGCTACTACATGATACATTCTGAAGGTCTGATGATGACCAGGTATATACTTATCGGTTCTCAGTAATGGAAGTACTTAGGATGACCTAGCTTTCAACATTTATCTGATTGAGTACGGGTGCTACTACATGATACATTCTGAAGGTCTGATGATGACCAGGTATGTACTTATCGGTTCTCAGTAACGTAAGTACTTAGGATGACCTAGCTTTCAACATTTATCTGATTGAGTACGGGTGCTACTACATGATACACTCTGAAGGTCTGATGATGACCAGGTTTATACTTATCGGTTCTCAGTATCGGAAGTACTTAGGATGACCTAGCTTTCAACATTTATCTGATTGAGTACGGGTGCTACTACATGATACATTCTGAAGGTCTGATGATGACTAGGTATGTACTTATCGGTTCTCAGTAACGGAAGTACTTAGGATGACCTAGCTTTCAACATTTATCTGATTGAGTACGGGTGCTACTACATGATACATTCTGAAGGTCTGATGATGACCAGGTATATACTTATCGGTTCTCAGTAACGGAAGTACTTAGGATGACCTAGCTTTCAACATTTATCTGATTGAGTACGGGTGCTACTACATGATACATTCTGAAGGTCTGATGATGACCAGGTACCATACTTATCGGTTCTCAGTAACGAAAGTACTTAGGATGACCTAGCTTTCAACATTTATCTGATTGAGTACGGGTGCCACTACATGATACATTCTGAAGGTCTGATGATGACCAGGTATATACTTATCGATTCTCAGTAACGGGAGTACTTAGGATGACCTAGCTTTCAACATTTATCTGATTGAGTACGGGTGCTACTACATGATACATTCTGAATGTCTGATGATGACCAGGTATATATTTATCGATTCTCAGTATCGGAAATACTTAGGATGACCTAGCTTTCAACATTTATCTGATTGAGTACGGGTGCTACTACATGATACATTCTGAAGGTCTGATGATGCCCAGGTATATACTTATGTTGCTATTTCTTGCTTTTGATAAACATCGACACAGTTAATCAGTCCGAAAAACTGATCAACGAGGATGATGCCATTTTAATACCCTAAATCGAATATTTATCCAAAAATTTTTAGTTAAATGTCTACAATACGAAAAAAAGTTTCACTTATACCGTGGTTTCATAAAACCACACAATATTTTTTAACGCTTTTATTTAGCTTCACTTCGGAGCATCAAATCTTGTAACGTTAATTTGAATGACTTCCCTTTAATGAAAATTGATGAAATTTGGCAGACATGTGTATTTCCGATGACAATACACGAAAATCATATTTTAAACTAATTTTCATTGTTTATTTGTTGTTAAATTAAAAAAAACGATTTTCAGACTTTAGACGCATAATTCTCTATGTTCTATTTTACGTAGAGACTTGAAATTTTCACAACTTGTAGCTAATTTTATATAAAAGTGTTTCCTAAAAAATTTTTACAATTTTGATTAATTTATTTTTGTGTTAGCTAAAAAATTATAGTAATTTATAGCTTTCACAAAAAAAAGAAACGTATACTTATGTACGCGCTTGAGAAGTTATACTTCTTTGGCATCATTAAATAAATATTTAACACTAGCTGTCTTGGCGAACTTAGTATCGCCTAATAATCAGTGAATGCACTTTGTTGGTACTTTTAACTTATAGTTTTAGGTTTAGGTTTTTTAGGGGAGCGGAGTGGGAGGGGAGGGGAGACTGAGGGGAGGGGTAGCGTGAGGGGGTAGGGGGAGGGGAGTGGAGAGGAGGGGGAGGGGGAGGGTGAAGGTGAAGGGGAGGGGAGGGGAGGAGCGGAGGGAAGGGATAGCGTGAGGGGGGAGGGCTAATGGAGGGGAGGGGGAGGGCTAACGGAGGGGTGGGAGGGGGAGAGGAGTGGAAGGGATGGGGGAGGGGAGTGGAGGGGAGGGCTAATGGAGGAGAGGGGAAGGGAAGGGGAGGGGGAGGGAGAGGGACCGCGAGCGGGAGAGGGGGAGGGCACTTTAATAACGTGCTAGAGCACCAACAAAATTTTGTTTTAATTTGTTTGTCTGTCTATCTGTTTCTCTGATATCGGCATCACATGAAAACCTTTAAACTGATTTCGACGGAAATTAGTTAAGTTGTTCCTTATACTTTGGGTCATATTTTAGAAACCTTTCTTCCCGAAAAAAATAAAAGTTTTCCCCGGAAACAAGATGAAACTTTGTATGGAAAATTATTAATTATTATTTAATTAATATTTCCTTTAAATTTGCAGAAAACGTTCCTCCTTTAATTGAAGGAAATCATTTTTCGAGTTTTTTGAAATTTTTCATGAAAGAGAAAAAACAAATTATTTATTTATTTATTTATTTATTTATTTATTTATTTATTTAATGATTCATGCACACCATACAATTTTAAATAGAAAAACTTAAATTTAGAGACATTCGCAATTATATAATATTAATGTTGTATTTTTTTCAAAACCCGCTCCCGCCCGGAGGGAAACTGCGTCATATCTTGTCGTCCAAAACACTACCTCAGTGCCTGAAGTCGAAGGTGTTCGAGCAGTGTGTGTTGCCAGCGATGACATACGGATCCGAGACGTGGTGCTTTACTATTGGCTTAATCCACAAGCTCAGGGTAGCGCAGCGGGCTATGGAGAGGGCTATGCTCGGTATTTCTCTACGTGATCGAATCAGAAATGAGGAGATCCGTAGACGAACAAGGGTAACCGACATAGCTCAAAGGATTAGCCGGCTGAAGTGGCAATGGGCTGGCCACATAGTGCGAAGGACCGATAACCGTTGGGGAAGAAAGGTCCTTGAATGGCGCCCACGTCTCGGAAAAAGGAGCATAGGACGCCCCCCGACCAGGTGGACTGACGACCTGAAGAAGACAGCGGGTATCCGCTGGATTCAGAGGGCTCAGGACCGGTCAGAGTGGCGCAAGTTAGGGGAGGCCTATGTCCAGCAGTGGACCTCCAAAGGCTGATGGATGGATGGATGGATGGAAGGGGTACAAATATGATTAGCTTAATTTCCGCGTGCGAAGCTGCGGGCAACACAGCTAGTAAAATATATATAAAATTTAAAAGCATTTTTATAAACGAAAGGGTATTACAAAATATAAGATGATTATTTTAGACAAAACTGCTTGGACATGAGTTTTATAATATACTTAGATTGTAGTAGGTAGGTAATAAGTGCTATCTGTAACTGTGAGTAGGAAAAAAACACCTCGGTAGCATTGAAGTACCTATTATTACTAGCGTAAAGAATCGACACCGTGAACACCATGTATGTCCTAATGCATTGGCGCCACGTGGCTTCAATCTTCAATGGATTAGTTTGATTTGGAAAGGAGAACCGGGGTTCAATTTTGAAAATCGAACCTCCCGGGCGGGACACACATTTTGTTCGAGATGTCTGTTCTATGACATTATACTTCAATGCTTCGGTAGTTTCTTGCTGCTTCTTCTCCCGGGCCCTCTCACAGTAGGGACTTGTTGAAGTATTGGCGTAGCTTGCATGACTTTCAAAAAGTGTATATGAAGGAAACCAATTTTGAATCTCATTTCATTTCATTTCATTTCATTCCATTCCATTCCATTTCATTTCATACACAAAAGTAAAGCCATACATCAAATCAAATGCTCATTTAACAGTTGTGAATGAGAACTTCAACGTAAGACTAGGCACGAAAAATGGCGACAAGTTGAAAAGTTGAAACCACTAGTTACACTTCTTGCTGGCAAAGTTTTTGGAGAAGGACTTATTTATGATGAACTTCTTTACGAAGGACCCCCGTCGCAAGTTGACTCGGATAAACCCTGAATCCTAATTACACAAAAAGGTAGTTTAGTAGTGATCATCGCCTTATCAGAAGCGCATTGAATATCGATGTAATGTAAAGCTGGATGGAACGGTTATGTAAGTTGTAGGTATTTAAGTCGAACGCACATAATTATATCGGCATCATCCGCGCCGGACACTCCGTATGCCGATGCCCTCGCACATAATAATATGTCCGGATTCGCCGTACGCATTTTTTAGTATTGCCAACAATTTTTGCAGTTTTTCCCAACCTCTAGTGAAAAACGGTGAAGACGGTTATGATTGATTCAGCTATGGAAAAATTGTTGTAGTAGCCTGCATATTGGCCGAAGAAAATCAAATTCGGAAAAAAAGAAGATTTCAGGTTCATATTATCAATTTGAAAAGGCAGTTAGTTGAACGGCAAATTCTATACGTTATTTCCCGGCTTGGTGGATGATGATCAATTATTTCAATTAACCTAGATAATTGAAAACTTTAATTTGTAACTTGAATTTGAGGGAAATTAAAACACATCATACTAATTATTTCTTTTTAGTTTTCGACTTTGTCTCATATTTCAATAACGTAGTTAGTTATCGCAGTTTCAGGAACACCATTCGGAATCTTGAATGTCCGAAAACAATTATATATAAGCATAATTACGAAGGCGACATCTCCTCACAGGATTCAGGACATATAAGTCTTATGATCGTTATTTTTTTAATCCGAAAAGCTGTAGAACTTTTTGGAACGATGGTTTTGACAACGCATTAGGAGAAACGTTTCCTATATCTATGCGTTTCATACTAGGTACTTTCATAGTAAACGAATCCTGTGAGGAGATGTCGCCTTCGTAATTATGCTTATATATCAGTGATACCAACATGAATAAAAGATTATTTCATTTCATTTCATTAATTTTTTTTCTTATCTTAGGCTTCAAGAACCACTGGTTTAGTAATTACAAGCTTATTATTTATCTATTCCTCTCTGTCTGCCTATTATTTTGGTAGCTTTGCGTTTTTTTTTCTTTGTTGCGAAGAGACTTTAATTTATTTTTCTCTTGGGAGAATTTTCTTCAGAAACTTTTCTTTATTTTCTTTTTTTAATACTTTTCTTCTTATCTCTTTCTTTGTTCTCCTCTTCGTACAATGCACGATTGCCTCTGATTATCTCCTCCGTCTAGCAATTTTTTGTTGAAGTGAAACTTCTTTAGAATCGTTGTGATTTCAAACCGGATGCAACGGAAAAAACGACAGGTAAGAGACACAAATACAAAAATGTGTAGGATGAAGCCAGGAAAGAATGAGACAGAAATATTCGTCAGTTCAAATAAATAAAAACGACATCGCGACAGTAAAAATGCTAAGTTATATTCATAGATGGCGCGAGGAATAAGATAGAAGATTCGTTTTATTGCTAGATAGATGGCGCTAGCTGCTCATTTTACTCTTCATATTATGTTAAGAGATGGCGTTAGTTACCACTGTTTTCTTTTTCTTATGTTCGTGGTTATCTTTTAAAAAGTGCTAAGTTGTATTCATAGATGGCCCGAGGAACAAGGTAGAAGATTCGATTTATTGCTTTTTCATCTCAATAACTTGAAACCAAAATTTTGGAAAGTTTCACTTCTACCACGTGTGAATTGCACACATTTTAATTTTTTTTTCTCTGAACGGTTTTTGGCTTTATTTGCATTAAATTTTCGTTTATTAATTTATTTTATTAAAAAGATATAGCAAAATTAAAAAGTTTTGTAGGTTCTTCACCAACAACTAAACTTGTAGCTCAAATTTAATTTACAACACACATAATATCAACAATTAATCGTTGGAAAAGAAATTGCTAAGTTACATTACTCAAAACAAAAATGATTTCAAAATCTCCAATCGTCATTACCATTCACACAAAATCATTCCCATTTACAAAAAACAAATGGGAATAATGCAATGATGTTTAAATAAATATAGATACGTTATGCCCTTACAAATCAACCGAAAAATCTGTTCCGATGTCCGCAAGGCACGCTTTATTGCTTTATCGCACGTCTTTATCGCTCTCGCGTCAAAACTACATCGCTATCTCTTTCTTCACCTGAATAAGAGTTCCCAATTGGGAACTTTTTGAGTCACACAACGCGCGCGCTTATGACATATCTGCCTCTTTTTATATATAATATCATTGGAATAATGCATAATATGGTAATGATATATTTTTTATTTTTTGCTTAAAATTCATTTTAATAATCATTAATTTAAGAACTCTTTGTATAATTGAAAATCATGTTCCTATTACACATACGTGTGGAGTAATAAAATAAATGTATAATTTATATTTATCTTTTAAATCTAGTAAATGGCGTTGATTCAAAATTGGGACAAAGTACTGAACGTCGTTGTTTTTCATGAATTAAAGTTGTTTCTCCATGAAGCAGTAAAAAGTTGGCCTGTTCCACTTTTTACAATGGACCAGTCGAGGAGAAACGAGGGGTACTTTATATCGTAGCTCAAAAACATTTGAGAAATATAACGTTTGACGGTACTGGCATGGAGTTGACGAATTTTCGTGACAAAATTATAATTAATATTCTTTACTAGTTGTGCAGTGCTGATTCCATAATATTATATGTTATAATATATGTACCTAATTATATATTGTCAGTGTTAGGCAGGTTTTTCAAAAAATATTTTGGAAAATCAATACCTATCAGCAATTTTCCTGCAAATGGTAATGATGTTTCGGGTGTGGTATTCAAATTTTTTATATAAATTACTTGAAATAATGTAATGAAATATGTGGGACATTACTTATGTAAAAATATGTATTAAAGCAGTTTCTAAAATAAAAAAAATATAAAAGTAGTAAATTAATTTTTTTATCGAACTTCTTTTTTGTGACTTTGGCGAATTTATCCACTAGCATTGACGGATTGATAAAAGGTGGATAATGGATTGAATCGAAATCAAAATATGGAATCCGGTTCAAATACAAAATATTTTTATCTTAAAATATTTGATTCGATACTGAATCGATCCAAAATCGTATCAAATCACTTGGATTATTATTACACTGCAATACGATTCAATTTGATCCAGACATCAGAATATCAATACAAGGCACGATGTAAGGAATACAGCTGTATTTCGTGTCCCTACCAATGGTCATATTGTGATCCGTCTTCAAGTCCTATCCTATCCACTTCGTAATAAAGTTCTTGGAGTGGCATTAAAAATATATACTCTGTGAATTGTGTATGATCTAGCATGATTTTGACATATACGTGCTTAGGTTTTAGTTATCAACGTTAGTTTAGTCTATGTTTGACATCTGCAATGAAAATTGAAACATTGAACAGGCTTGTTGCGGCGCAAATCGAAGATTACTTAGATTTAATTTATTAATTACTTCAAGAATTTAACCGACTAATCCATCCCAGTAAAGGTAAGGGCGTAAGTTAACCCCACGGATGTTTCGAAAAGTGATTATTTCTTATGTTTTATATATGTTTCTTCCTGTATCACAGCCATGTTGAAGTAGTGTCGATTCGTTCAGTTAAGTTTTCGTCAGTTTATCGTTTATTAGGAAGTTGAAGTTGATCACAAGTAAATGTGACAGACCCGAGTTTTGATTGTGTTGTGAGTTAAAAGTTGAAAAGTCTTTAAAATGAAAAGTGCTTTAAAGTGCCACCGATTCTGGCGTCGAGGCGTCATCTTGAAGGTAAGGCTGGATGTGTCTTCAATATACATCAGAACGTAGTACAATACAAAAAATCTCGTTCTTTGAACAAAACATTGGACTTCTGTTTAAAATCACAGTGACTCAAATTTTTTTGTCAGTATGTGCTGTTTGACTTACACTTAATGCCACGCTTTCATTATTTCTCGTTAGGATATAATGCTCATCATGTTTATGTTAAAAGTTTTATGAGTGTACACATTGTTGACAAGGTTTAAAAACGTAAAAGAACTTTGCATTATGTAATGGTCTAGGTACCAATATATAAACCATAACCTGTTATCGTATTTATTTATATTTTAACAAGTATTTCGAAGTTTTAAGTGAACAGTTAATTTATACAGTACTATTATATGACTGACTTGTTTTTTCTTACTACTAAACAAAGCTTGTTTGGGTTGGGTTGTCATCAAAATTTGATGATTATTTCATAAGGGTGTGGCATCTGTCCTCAGGAATGGATTCGGAAGATTCTCGCGATGCTAATGGAGACACTCAATCAACAACGAGTAGCAGCAGCTCCACATCTAGAAGTCGAAGGAGTTCTTCTTCCGATAGTTCAAAGAAAGATCCAAAATCCCCACCACATTCCCCTCCACGATCCCCTCCGGGATCACCACCAGGATCACCTCCAGGATCCCCTCCAGGATCACCTCCAGGATCCCCTCCATCTCCTAAGTCAGACAGGCAAAGGTCACCATCTCCTGAATCCAGGTCTCAGTCTTCTCATAGATCATTTGCTAAACCACCACGCTCGCCCAATGATATGAGTGGAGGTGCACCCTCGGAAATCAATTCCCCAGACAATTCAATGCCACCCTCCCCAGTAGGGCCAAAGTCGCCTGAGGGACCAAAATCACCAAGTGAAGTAGATTCACATATCGGTTCACCAGGTTCTCCAGAATCAGGTCCATGCCGTGCCTCGTACTCAAGGGCACATTCGGGTCCAAGTTCTGCCTCACCTCCAACACCTAACGGCCTAATAAAATCTGGTCTGGGATCCCCTACTACCAGGTCTCAGCCAGTTTCTCCAGATTCACAGATAACTGCTAATACAAGAAATCCTGAACTGAGATCACCTTCCTCGAGTCCCTCGCCTGATCGAATCTCATCACATTCCTCGCCATCTAAGAAAAATGAGTGGAGTCCTAAAGGGAACTGGAGGAGACATACTAAAGCAGAACAAAAGATGGTACAAATGCCTAGTCGAACCCGTAGCAGGTCTGAGTCTAGTCAGTCTAGCAGAAGTTCATCTTATAACAAAAGGACCAGTACTAGTACAAAGGATCCAGCTACTGAGGAAATTTCAGAAGGTATTCATTGACATCAGTATTCTTTTGGTAACTTAATAGTGTATTGTATTTATGTATACAGTTTTATTTATTCATAGTTTTCATTGCATTTATATTTAGAAGTTAGGAAAGTCAATAGAGATTGAAGAATTGATTGATTAACAAAAAAAATTACGAACAGGTTACATGTTCTGTCCATAATAGAATGCAAAATGTTCTTAGGGGAAATGGAGTCAGATCAAGAAGACAACAAGTCTAGGAGCAAATCAAGAACAAGTGATCATCATAGTGGGAAGGATAATAATATCAGTCATGAGGATCTGTCTGACGTATCAGATTTAGATTCAATGGGACCTGATGATACGGCCAAGGATGCAAAGGTTTGTTTTCTCAACAAAAATTTCTGTCTGTAATTATTTAATTAGTAAATTACACTATGCACTTTTGTATGATTTTCCTTAATAAAATCATCGGTTTTATAACTTAATCAACTAATTTTCATTACCCATTATATTAATCTTCTTTCTATGGTATATACTACCATAATACTACTATTATTATGGTATATTTTAATTCAAGCTATAAATGAACCTGGTAATATTGTTAGTAATAGAAATTATTATTTTTATTCTAGCCAAAATCCCAGCCTGCATCTCCTGACAACAAGCCAGAAGTTACAGTAAATGGTGACGTTGAACTCAGTACACCATCTTCACCAAAAATGGACACTCCTAAAGTAGACACACCTAAATTAGAAAAAGTATGTACCAGAATGTTTGTCTCTGTCTAAATGCTGATGTTCTTTAATAAGTAAGAAGACTTGTGCACTCATATTAGTGAACAATAACTTTTATTACTTTGTCTAGGTACCTCAGGAAAAGACAAGTAATACAGAAGATGGGGAGGAACAATTAGACTTTGAGGCAGAGGAAGGAGAATGTATAGAACCCAATAAGTCCAAAGAATCTATCGGCGACACTGAGGCTCAGATAGATAAAGGTAACTAATAGCTATGTTATGTAGAACTAAAGCTGTTAGACTATCACCTGCCCACAACCTTGTTACCATAGTATCATAAAAATGTCTATTTTGGAAAGAACAAATAATTCTGTTCAATGATATTGCAGTTTGCTCATTATAGTTGGGAAATTAACAACTTCATCCATAAAATGTGATTTATACCCAACAAGTTATATTTCCAGAGGATGTGAAACCTGGTAAACGGTCGCGGGGCTCGTCGCTGGAGGAGGGCGAAGTCTCAGACGAGGCGGAGCGTCGGCCCGAGGAGAGCGAGCCGCGCCCCGTGTGTCGCTTCTTCTCGCGGGGGGCTTGCACGTGGGGGGTCAGTTGCAGGTATTGTTTAACAATCATTTGCTTGTGAAGTAAACTAATAGGATGTTAACAATATAAAATGTTTACTTACTCTGCTATTATTATTGGCATACAAAATTATAACTCAATTGAAATATAATGTTAAGTATTACTTTATTAAAAATAATCTTACTGTAATGTAATAGGTTCTTACCGTATCTTTATTTGTCAGAGTATTGTTTTGTACCTACCTATTTTTACGATATAAAATATAACAAATTTAACCAGCCAGGTGGGGTTGTAGTAGAGCATTTACTTACACTCAAAATAACAATGAAAAAAAGTGTCATGGGACACCAAGTCTGTACAAAACACCTTTCCTATTATTTATGATATAACAGCCATAATGCCACAAAGTTATCCTTTATGGTGTACCTAACACTCATGTACTCGTATACCCCACACTAGGGTTCCCTGTGTCGTGGGTATCCTGGTTTCCACCCAGACCGGGAACAGAAATTCAAACTTATTCAAATTTCCGCCTCGCTGGAAATCGAACCCAGGCCCTTGGCGCGGCGATCTGGCATAGTAACCATTGCGCCATACGGTACTCAATAAAGAATAAATAAATAATTCAATAATTTAATCGCTCAGATTCCTGCACCCGGGCGTGACGGACAAGGGCAACTACAACATGTTCGACGTGGTGCGCGGGGTGCCGCCCGCCGCCAGCTACCCGCCGCCGCGCGACGCCGCGCCGCCCGAGTCGCCCTGGGAGCGGGGCCTGAGGACCGCCAAGGAGGTCGGCTGCTTCTACTGACTGTAGCCATAGTCTGAGTAGAATAAACGTTGTATACCATACACAATTATCCACGCTCACGTAATTAAATAAGTTTAAATTTGATTGAAACTGGTTGAAATACCCGTTTAATTGCACGTCTGGCTTTTTTATTGAATGATTCCACTCACCTTCACAACTAAATATCGATTAGTCGAGTAGCTGAACACAACATTCAAATGAACAAAAGCTAGATATTTATCAGCCTATGGAGAAACACCGTTGAACCGTTTATATAAATTAATAGTTAGAATTTGTACGTTATAGCATTAAATTTTGTATTTCAGATGCTGCGCATAGCGAATAAACGCAAGGAGCAAGATATCGATTTTGAAGAGAAAAAGTTACATCTATCTGTGGGCGGCGTGGTTCACGATCCGGACGCGGAGTTGGCATACGCGGCTGCTGCGGTGGGCGCTTCGCCCCCGCGACACGACCTAGCGCCGCCCGTGCGCGAGCCCGACCCCTACCGGTGAGTGAAGGTGTTCCGAACTGACATGCGTTTTACTTAAATAATTTTTATAAGCTTCAACTTATAAACGTTTTATGCAAATATCTTGCCCTAGTCGTAGTAAACTATATTATTCTATGAAGGGAAAGCTTTTATACCCCTTTTTAACCTAAGGTACGAATATAGAAGTCTTGAAATTTGGTAAAGGCGCAGAAACTAAATTTTATTCATAACATTGGAACACAAAAAAGATAAAATATTAAACAATGTCAGTGTGAATTTACCTACCCACTACTTTACTACGAATTACATTCGAATTAAGACTGGAGAGCGGGTATCTTGTATTAGTATTAATAGTTTGTATGCTTAAAATAGTATTTTTACCATTTGGTGGATGAATATCCAAAAATTCGTTATTAGCTGACGTCTCCTATTCTTAAACCCTGCCTATCTTCTTAGTTCAGTAGTTTTGAGATTTTTTGTTTAATTAGTGGTGTTTATCCTTTCGCATTTATATTATATAGACAATTATATTATATGTATAAAAAGAGGTAGATATGCCAAGACCGCGCTGAAATTACGTCAGTCGAATCTAGTCAAGTATAGCTATTTTAATTCAGACAGTTGATAGCTCCTCTGAATGAGGCCGTCTAGCTGTCTTTTTCACTATTGTGGTAGTAGTGCCATCCCTTTTACATAATTTACCAATGTAATAGTAATTGGTGTAGTGAAACAAAAGATAAACCTTGTAGCTCGGTCGGAACAGATTTTCTGTTTTTTTTTGTAAGGGCATAACGTATCTATAGTTATATATCATTGTATATAGAATACTTTCTAGATCATATGGTCCGATGCCCCGCGGTCGGTTCGTCCGCCCGCCGATGGACGAGCGCGAGCGGTACTACGAGCGGGAGCGGTACGACCGCGAGCGCATGTACGAACGGCCCGTTCACTACGACGAACGGGCGCCGCATCCCGACGATTTGGCGTACCATAAGGTGAGGTGATTTTAAACTTGTATCATTGCGGACACTAGACATTTTAGGTGTAACGGGTAGTCACAAAACTTGTATCATTGCGGACACTAGACATTTTAGGTGCAATGGGTAGTCACAATTCGTATTTTACAATATTGATCGTGAGGTGGATAATGGGACTATTTAATTGGGAACTCTCAGTTTGGGCTGATTTGCTTGGTTTTGAAGAGTGATATATTTTACTTGGTAATAAGGATCTATTTTTAAGTGTATATTGCAGATAAAAGAGTATTTTTCGTTTTTTACATTATAAAATATCTTGTTTTCACTACAGCTACAGACTATCATGCATAATAACATTAATAACATATATTATGATATTATTTATTTATTTATTCATTCGAAAATATTACCACTATAATTACAGGCATGTCCTAATGCGTTATATCAATGTAATCATTACTAATAGCGGTAATGTTAGTGTAACATTACAGTGTATTTTTAACATTGTTCTCACTGTATTTTCCATGCAAGCATTCCATGTGGAATTCTATGGACGAGCCCCCTGAGACAAACACAATGCCGGTATGAGTAGTTTATGTCAAATTGGTTGATGTAATTTTGTTTAACACAATATCACATAATTTAGGTTTTTTTTAATAGGGTGTAATTATATTCATTTGAGTCAGCACTTTCAAGAGACATAAGTTACCGAATAGTCATTAACTATTATCAGTGCCGGATTAACCATGTAGCAATGGTAGTAATTGCTACGGGCCCCGCGCGAATGGAGGCCCCACATATTTTAGACTTTGTACTAAAGAACCACATAATACAGTTATACTTAAGAACTCATAGTACATCAAGGGCTCTTTAAAAGAATTTGCTACGGGCCCCGTGCTTGCTTAATCCGGCACTGACTATTATGAAAAGTCAAGGTTCAATTATCGAGTGATACAAGTTTAATAGGTGGGTGAAGAAGCAATATTAGGCGCGAGTTTGCAACACAATGGAGCAGAAGAGATATACATATCATGTACTGTGGCGCTCATTTGTTAAATCTATTTTTTAGTTGTTAATTATTTGAAACATCAACAGAGACGAGTTCGATCCTCGCGCGAGGTAATCGTCCAGCGAGCGGAGGTGGAGCGCCGCGAGGGTAGGGAGGGGCGTGAGGGGCGAGAGGGACGCGAGGTGCGCGAGGGGCGTGAGGGGCGAGGAGGCGAGAGCCGTGCGCGGGAAGCCCGCGGCGACGAGTGGGCGGACCCCTGGATGCGAGCCGAGCCCGCCGCGCGCCGCCGCAGACCTCCATCGTCAGATGACTCCTACACATCATCAAGGTACCTAATACAACGACATGGTAGCTCTATCGTTCTAACCGATACTATATCTCGGTACATGGTTAAAATATTTGGGTAAAAACGCGCTTTAAACGCATTCTATATGTTTATGTGTTATGTATTATTTGTGTATTCATTTATTTGTGTAATATCATATTGGTTTACTTCATGTCTATTAGTGATGTTGCTAATGTAATATCATATTTTTCTAATTATTTTCTAAAATGATCTTAATTTGAAGGCTTGCATTCCAATGTAATTAAAGGCTTGCCTTTTTTTTCTGTTACATTCTGCTACTTTGGTAACCTCAAATGGTTAATACAGTTCCAAAAATAATCAATTTAATGATAAAATTTTCATTCCAGTTGTAAATATAATATCCAACTAAATTATAATAAATTCTTATTCATGACACTAATATTATTTACCCCGTTGCTTTGTCTCCCGCCCTGACCGTCGCGTTTTGCTTACATTATTATTCTTCATGGCGTTTCGGTGTTCCATGTCGACTGTATCTCACCTCTCCTCTTCATTAACAAATGCATGCGATTACTGTTAATCATCACTGGGATTCGCTACTGGCTTTGGACGAACGTGAGAGTTTGTGCGGCGACGGGCGTGCGCAACGAACGCGTTACGCTCGCTCGCTTAAATATAATGCGCACATATCTTAAGGCCTCTCAGTATCACGGTGCGTCTTAAAATTCAAAAATATACTTGGTGTGCCACCGTACTTAAAATTGTCTAGAGTTTTTAGATCAGAAAGGCCTTAAAGATATCCTAAATTGTAGTTTGATAGACTAAAGTTGGCACGTACAACACTTACAACGCTTGTGTAGGGTCTGCGAATAAGTAACTGGTGACGTCACGCTGCCCACGCATCACGTAACTGACTTAGTAAAACAGATTGTGCGATAAAATTGCATAAGTGATTACTGTAAACTTGCCAGCTTTAGTTAAACGATTCACGAAATTCGTTCACCCTACTCGTTTGATTTGTCGCGTTCGTACGGATCGGTCCCGGTGCTTTGAGGTGCCCGTGCTCACATGCGTACTGGTCGTGTGTCGACGGCTGTGTGCGCGTGTGTGCGTGCACCCCCCTCCCTTGAGCCCACAGCTGTTTATATTCCAGCTCCCGTAGTTCGGGGTCGCCCGGCGCTCGCCGCAAGCGGAGAGCCTCTACGTCTTCTAGACAGAGGTGAGTCCACATAGCTCCTACTGTTTGTTAATGTTAATCCTAAGGCCGCATTACACTTGTAATTTACGTAAGAAACTGACAGAAGTATACACGAGTATTACGATTACGGTAACCTACTTAAAAATAGTAATGTATATTTTCAAATTTACGGTAAGACCGCCGATTGTTTTCTTATTTTTTTATACCTTTTTATTGTGTTCAAATTGGTGAACAATAAAGAATATTTGTATTGTAAGTTAATTAACTAAGTTACTTATGTGAGTAAAACTTACTAATGTAAAGACGGCCTAACGTTTGTTTAACTTTAAACTAAGCTTCTAATGTTACGCTTCAGTAGATACAGTTTTAATTTGCTAGTGAAGTTTTAAGTAGCTTTCTTCGAATTTTTTAGTAGCCTAGTAGTCGCTGTTTTTTTTTCGTAGTAGTATTTTGTCCAAGTGTGATGTGTGTTTAGTAAAAAGCCAAGAGAGTCCCAGTGATATCAGTGATGTAAGCCGTTGGGAACTCGAAACACTTCGACCGCGGATAGAAACTAAGTTACACGTATGCATTTGCGTTAATTTAATATATATTTTGTTATCACTGCTATTTATTTAATTATGCTATTATCATTTAACGTGTATAATTTATATATATGCTGAAGAGTAGGGAACATTGCATATAAATAATAAGCTAGTAGTTTATAAGAATAGGCTAGTTGACAAAATTTGGAAATTAGTTTAAAACTATAGCTTAGCATCTATTTCACCCCAAAAATATATTATTCTAAGAAAAATAAGTCTTTTACATTAGTATTTTGAGTTTTTAGAAATGAACTTGAAATTGACCGCGAAAAAGGCCAAGACTGTCATGGCGTTTTGAATGACGTCACACCTCGCGAAACAGCCGTGTTTGTGTATGACAGTCAATTGTGTTTTTTAATAAATAATGAATTCCTCGTATTATAAATACTGTATACTTAGTGCCCCAATGTAAAAGTACAACGATAAAAACGCCAAACAAATTATTCATATACGTTCCAAACAATAAACAAATACGTAGAAAGTGGTTAAATATGGCAAGGAGGTAAGATCCTCTTACTTTATCAACTGATTCCACAATTTATTTATGTGAAGATCATTTTGATGTAAGTAATAAACACAACTTGATGTATCTATTTATAAATGTATAGTAAAAGAAATGAATTTTGCAAAATCTACCATAATATACCACACATAACCTATAAAATGTTATGACTTGAGTAGGGTTTTATGATTTATTTGAGTTAAAATATTATTTTCGTTTTATAAAATGTAATAATTCATACTCTTCTTATTTTTTTAGTTGCCAAACGATATGATTAATTATACAGAGTATCATATTATGGGTAAAGTTTCTCGAGTGCGCATGAAACCAGGTTGTATACCAAAGAAGTTCGAATGCCAAGAAGATAGAAGGAAACGGATATGCAGCTATATGGAACGACCATATATGTTGAAAAAACAAAGGATGTCAGTAATCGCAGAGTGTTTGAATGAACCTGACCTGACCTGAAATTAAAAATTAATTAAGATAAAGTTATTAAAACTTTGTATTCGCTAACCTCAAAATCAGTTATGTATTTACATTCCATAGTAGGTAAATGCGACTCTCTGACTGGTAACTGCTAATTAAATGAGACTTTGTTTGTTCTTCACATTATACTTACACAGAAGTTTTAACATTGCGGAATTCCGATGAACAAAAGTCGGTGTTTATTGCAAAAAATTTGCCAAGCATAACGGCGTCAATTTTGGGCAAATTACTGCTGTTTGCTTTGTTAAATCCTGATTCCATAGCAAATTATATCTGTCTTTCAAGATTAAACTAAAAACGAACTGTATTAATTTAACGAGAATTGCTGAAAACTCCAAATAACCTGTTCATTTTATACGAAAATGACAGCTACAACGTAGTGTTTCGCGAGGTGTGACGTCACGCTTCCATGCGCTTCACTGATTGATGTTTAATGTCACGTGATTAAACGCCTCAATTTGTCGATTTTATTTTCTAAAAATATTATTAATCTTTTATTATTTTAATAGAAAAGCTGCATTTTTGTTTACTAATTATCATGGTTAATCATTAGAAACTCTAAGCCATTCGATTTATTCTTAGTGGAAACAAGCCTATTAAACCTGTGATCTGAATTCTGATTGACAAATTTTAATTGATATGATTATGGAAAGAACGACAAAATTTTTTTCGGTATTTTGCACTGTTTAGGTCTTATTGTGGAATGATTTATGCCCAAATAACGTCAGTAACAATTTGCAATAATGCATGTTAATATAAATTAACAAAAAATAGTATTACGATTAATAGTTTGCTATTAATTATTTAATAACATATTCGTTTCTTTGTTACTCAAGCAAATCATTTGTCATACATCGTTTTTGAAATAGTAAAATGTTCAGGAATGATATTATGAAGAGAATAAAAATAAATCTAACTTACTGTATATGCCGGTGTTTCGAAGGTTACTCGACCCTCAAGCAATAGTACCTAATAAGTAATTCACAAGCCTGACAGCCTGGTAGTAACTAAAACTGGGTCAGTAATAATTGACCAGTTAATGAACTGAGAGAAATCGATTTTTTTAATTGGAGGCTGATGTGAGTCGTGTAAAATTTAATGTAAAATATGACAATAAAATGAAATGTCATTCCGGAATATTTTACTTTTAAAATTTCGATGCTGATTTATGATATATGATTCTATTTTAAATATAATATCTTCTTCTGTATGACTGTTATCTTTCGCGTTAAATGCAAAACTTTTCATTAATAACTCCTAATGACAATTTTATTAAAAGCAGGACCATAAAAAGGTCCTGTTAGTCATATTGGTTATAAATATTATTGTTATTGATAATATTATTGTGCTACTGTCAGTGTTAATTTGTTTTTTTTCGAACCAAATATTTCATGCGTGTACATAGTAAAAAAAAACATGTTTAATCGAAAATTATGATGACTATAAGAATTCGGGATGCCACAAAAAACTGTACATAGATTAGAGTCGGTATAATTTTGTGAGAGATATGGGATCTCTCCTGAAGTTGATCGAAGTTGGGCATAACGGTGACTTACGCCCTAATTCAGAGTCACTAACGGTTACTTAAGTCTCTCCTTAGTACAGAATCTCAATACAAATGTACTAAGGAGCAATTTAAGTAACCGTTAGTGACTCTTGAGTTGGGGCGAGAGAGAATTACTTCGAATAACTTCGTGCTTAGTCGCCTTGCTTCGAACGACTTCCGATCGATGCTGATATTTTGCGCGTCTTCCAACGCTTAACCACTGTCCTAGTTGAGCGACGAAGTGATACGACGTGTCGCTTTCGTTGCTAATCTGATAGGATAATTGGTTAGTAGCTCCCGTAGCGGCAAACCTCGTCAAATACAAGGTTTATTAACGAATACAGGAAGAAATTGAGCAGAACTGTGGTCCGCCTGGATAGCTATTGCCTTCTTGCTTGAGTCAGTCGCCAACGACTCGTCGTGTTCCAGCTGGGGGCTTGAGAGCCAGTTCTTTGTTTCTTTTTCTTCTCTCTTTCTTTACCGGCAAAGCATCAGTGAGGCCTTTGGTGTCGTCTATGTCCATGAGCGACGATAGCTTCTTACCATCAGGTCAGCAGGTTTTCCGGCTACTTCCATAAATAATCTAACATTTTAACAAAAAAATAACCGACTTCAAATGAAGTACATCCAATAAAAAAACAATCATCGAAATCGGTTGGCGCGATATTGAGTTATTCGTCCATTTATCGCGCACATACAATGCAAATTTAAGACATAAGATTTTGACATGGATGCCATTGTCAGATCTCGTTCAAATTTATATGGGACCACACGACATGCACCAGCTTTCGTTTAAAAAAAAGAATCGTCCAAATCGGTTCTCCCAGTCCAAAGTTCTGAGGTAACAAAAATAAAAAAAATACAGTCGAATTGAGAACCTCCTCCTTTTTTTGAAGTCGGTTAAAAAGTGTAGTGGAGTATATGTTGATGGCATCGTGGTGGCAGGTTGTCCCCGTCGGTGATAGTCCGCGAGCGGCGGCTGGCCACCGCGCGCGCGACGGCCATGAACCCGCCCGCGCCGCGGCGCCGCGCTGCCTCGCCCGCCGCCGCCCGCCAGCTCGCCGTCAACCCGCCGCCGCCCGCCAGTCACAAACACAAGGTAAACGACTCATATGATCTATATCCATTTATAAAAATGAATCCCTATTTCCCTTGGTCATGGCATCACGCGTGACGCTGGCGTGACAGCTGAACGGATTTCGCTATTTCTAATCTTTTGCTGTGTTCGTTATTGTCAGGAGAAGGTTCTTATGTAAGAAAAAATTGCGAAAGGTGCGCAGAAAATTAGAAAATTTAAAAAAAACTTAACTAAAGTAAAAAAGTTAATATGCCTTTTCTAATGTAACCTTAGCAACATAACTTTTGAAGTGAAACTTCTTTAGAATCGTTAGTGATTTGAAACCTGATGCAACGACAGGTAAGATAATATAACCGCTAATTTCGTCTTTCAATTTAACTTCTTCGTAGCTCAATGGTCAGGACGTAGATACACAATACCTGATGCGCAGGTTCGCGTCTCCCAGTATTTCTTTTTTTTTTGTTTTTTTTTTAGTTTTATTTTTATACTGTTTTTAAATACTTTCAAATGCTCTTTTAAATATTTTTAAAGAATTTATCAACAAAAAATAAGAATTTCATTCTTTCATTCTGTCGATCGACCGACCGATTATACAGACCACGGAACACAGAGACAAGAGGTGGAAATGGTATAAGTGTTGATTAGTATGGGAACCGTTCTAGCCAAAAAAACACAAGTAAATGGATAATCGTATTACTTACAACTAAGAAAGTTATATTTTGATTGGTTGTTAGTTGTCAACTACAAATAGTCCGAGAAACCTGCTATTTATGTTTGAAAATTCACTTTAATATTTGATGTTAATTCTTATTTTTCAATGTCATATTCAGTGAACTTAGTACCTTTATCAATTAAGATCATAATACTTTTCAAGTTCGGCTATACCACGCTATACACCGCTAGATGGCAATATTCTACGTAATAAATAATTCTATACTTAATATATAGTAATAAGGTTGACATTGAATTGCAGTTGGTTGTATTACAATGTCAATCTTATTGGAAAATGATTAAATAATTCCGTCTTCTGAACGCTAGATGTCGTGACTGGAATCTAATATCAACCTTAAATGTATAGCGGTAAGTTATATTTTTGGTTAATTAGGCCTAGGGATGTGCGTGGTGCTTTTACCGCGTTATCGACAATTATCGATATTGATCGAAACTGGTATACTACAAGGTAATGTTGGTACTTGTTCTTGTACAACTTGTTTGTGTCTCTGTGAAAACGTGCTCAAAATTTTGGAAGCTTATATCTATTACAAGGCGTAGACGTGGCCGTAGCTTTTTTATTAACGTTAGCTAACTAAACAGTATGTCGATAAGTGAAATTTCAATGTAGCTCAACGTAGCTTAGCTATAAAAACAATGATGTGAATTAGGATGAATTTCAACCTTAAAGTTATACAAAAAAGGTAAAAAAGAATGCCCATAGCCAGTACTCTCAAAAAATTATTGTATCACAATGATTTTTGGACAAAAAATTAAATTAAATATTTCAAATATATACCGTATTTCCTAAAAAAATCCTCTTTGAGAATAATTTTCTGAAATTAATAAGTAACTTTACTTCCGTTTTACAAAAGAAAACCGTTGGGCCATTTATGTTTGGATAAGGGCCAATCAGAAATATTTTAAGATCCTTCGGGCCAATAGGTTGCATTGATTCCATTATGATTATGATACAACAAACTAGATGACTTAAGGGGACTGTCAAATGAATTAGAAAATTATTACAATCAGCCAGGAGTAATAGAGTTCTGTGATTATAATACATTATAAACTACATGGCGTTTTGGGACTGTCAAATGAATTTGAAACTTAAAAGAACGACATTACATACGCAATCGACTTTAATACGCCGGCATAGGCTCCATATTACTGTGAGTTTACTATAACCTAAATTCAAACTAATTTTGTTGAAAATCTCGTATTTTCTACTATTAACATTGACTAAAGTTAGTATGTCGCACCCCTAGATGAAGACTCCGGTAAATCAAAAAACTTAATTTTTCAGAAATACCGAAAAACTGATTTTAGAATAGTTAGGAAAGATATCAAAAATCTAATAATATATACATAAAGGTACCATTTTATAATGCTTTTTGAATTATTTTATTTGTATATTGGCTGTTAAAATCCTAAGAAAATCGAGATTTTTTAGTTACTCTACTTTTGCAGCAGGAGTAAGCTACTTTTTTGTGCACTAAGTAGAGTTACTTTACTTTATCTGAAATAAAAATGAGATAGGTACATTACTTTTCACCTCAGAAATAAGATAAAACTTTTTTTTGAGGGTTTTGCTATGCACAACCTGGTAAGGTTAGGAACACTAGCTTTAGTTTTTATTTTTATTTAAGTGCATTAAGCACTAAAATGGTTAAATGGTAGAAATAAAACAATTGTTTATGCAAAAAGTTGTTATAATTTTATTACAGCAAAAATTAGTTTGTACTTAGTGTTATAAAAATATTATGTCCTATAAAACAAACTGAGATCGTACTCGACTTATTATAAATAAATATTAATTATTCGTTTTTAAATAATCACATAAATGTACTTTAAAAAAAATATCTCTTTTATACTTTAAAAAATTCTTATTTCCTTTACCTGTCATTACAAAATCCTAAAATGTACAGCTACTGAACTAATATTAGTTAGAATGTTACTGCTCATCTAGAATTAACGAAGATTCTAAAATGCTGGGTGGTGAAGTTCCTTCAGCTGGCAACTCAGGCTCCTTTACTATATTGAGCATATCCTTACCAGGTGATGACAGATTTCTTACTTCTTAGTGGCCAGGGTCCTCTTTTTATGCGTTTATCAATTCTAACATGAGTTTTTCACGGCCTTTTATTGTCCTAAAAATAAACAATGTTCATATTCAGTAATAAATCAAGTAAAGTCAACCAACTCAAAAAATCCAAAAATATCACGTATTGTTTTTCATAACTTTATAACGAATAATAAAATCAATTAAAAATGTCATTAACAACCTATTTCTCTATTTAAAGTACATACGTAGGTCGCTACATAAATTTTGTCGTACTCACAGAGTATTTACTTTTTATCGAAGTAATCACCTTCAACGGCTATACAAGCCTTCATAGACTCGAACCAAGTGGCAAAAGTCTCCTTCCAAAACAACTGTGGAATATTTGCGCAAATTTCTTCAAATGCTCCTAGTAACTCTGGGTTGCTAGAAAACCTTCGTACTTTTAACTGTTTCTTCACGTAGGGGAACAAGGCGGAATCGCATGGTGCCAAGTCCGGACTGTAGGGAAGATGACTGAGTAATTTTTATTTAGATTCTTCCAGAAATGTAGTTGCTTGGCCGGCTCGATGTGCTGGAGCGTTGTCGTGGTGGAAAAACCAAGTATCGGGTCTTGAGTTAAATCGCTCATTTTTCAAAGCTTCAAAAACTTTTGAAAGACAGTTATTTATGTACCAGGAAGCCTTGATAGCCTTCTGTGTCTCTAGGGGTATAGTGGACAAAATACCTCTTCTGCTGAAAAAAACTGCTACCATTAATTTTTTCACGGATCGAGCTTGTTTCACTAATGTTGGCGGTTCCTCGTCTTCAAATACCCACATTTTGCTCTGGGATTTAGTAAGGACATCATAATAATAAATATATGTTTCATCGCCTGTGATGATTGAATTGATATTGCTGGAATGGCCATC